>DWLI01000223.1:0-25438 GCA_018249915.1 Cecropterus dorantes dorantes
TATAGCCAAAGAGATTTTATTACAAGTTCATACATACTATAATGCGAAAAGACTTTTTCCCCAACCTATTATATGTATAGATTTTTTGTTTTGGTAATAAAATACAATCTGTGGTTTGTATAAAAACAGCTGGAAAAGTTTTTGCAATTCTAACGAATCCTAACTAATGATGATGATCTCACAGGCGTCTTAAAAATGTAAGTTAAGTAAGAAAAGACGAGTGGAGCGAATACTGGCCTTTTATGGAAGCCTCTAGGTAAACACAGTAATTGAAAATAAATTAATTTAATTTGACTTAAAAATTCAGTGTTCACCTCAATTGGCTGTGTGTTAGTAGGCTTGGTAACTTCGCAGAAAAACGCAGTTGGTTATCTCATGGTTTTAATCTCTTTCAACGACATTCACGGAAAGAAAGGAAGTCATAGTATTGTGGGTCAAACTACATGGCGATTACATATAAAATATGTATGCGAGACTAATTTCCGTTACCATAAGTCGTATAATTTAATATGCTTATGGTTATACAAGAGGAAAAAGGTGGTAGAACCTTCATAGTGTAACTCCGGTGACATTACTACCTCACGTATTTAAGGCTAATCTGTTTTATTAAGCTCGCTGCTGGTTCTGTTTGGTGTGTTATTGATAGCAAGGTGGTAGAACCTGCTGTGGTTCAACTCTGGTGCAGCCACGATTATATCTATTTCAATCTCATAACAAAAGTGTGATGCATTCTAAAGGGTGTAATAAGAGAGCCATACTTATCCAAGGCGTTCCAATGTAGTACTCATAGATAGCATCTGTTTGTGCCCTCAGATAGTAACTAATCTTATCATAGAATGAAGCGCATTTGCATTATCTACTTCTGGAATAAAATATTAACAATAAGAAAGATACTTATACGTGCAATTCCAGCTTAGGTCTTAAGGGTAGATACACATTTCAAGCAGAGTTCAGTTTAAGACTATCGAGAGATGATAAGAGATGTACAAGTACATGGGAGATAGCTACCAATTACCATGTAAGAGAAAAAAATTACAATGTTTTTTTCATAAACGCAGTTAATATTGTTGGAAAATGCTAGTGTTAAATTATACGTATATTAAATCGACATTCTCGTATTCAAGCCCGCGGCTCTTTGCACGTAAAGCGGTATCGAGTAATGCATTGGAATGTAAGTTGCCCCTCAAGGGCATTCGGATAATGCTTTTTTAACTCTAGCTGTGTTATGTTGTACACGTAATTATTTTTTGCGACCTTTTGTCGAATATGTTGTATACTTTTTACCTGTTTTTTGCGTCATTGCAAGTTATTTAATTGATGAAGGAATTTAGTAATCATTTATTTGATTTATAACGTTAGTTTTATTTTTACGCGCCATGTTTAATTGAAATAAATATGGGAGGTTAATCAGTTGAACATTTATCAGTTAAACTTTTTGTTACACATTTTAAGTTCAAATAATCAAAAGATCAAATTAAGTCATTACGTTGGTAGGGTATCGTATTAGTAGAGTTGTCAGTTAAATTAAATCTATTTAGATTTGTTTGAAATAGCAACAGTATACCCCCTACAGTTATATTATTCTGACTTACAACTTTTTTCAGTTCAACAAAACAATTTATACAATTCTTTTGTAGATATGGTAAAATCTGTGTGGTCAATAGCCATATGCCTGTGCAACGAGCATTGCGGTCTATCATCTCAATTACAAAAAGTTTTACATCGTCGGTAATTTACGGTTCATTAAATTGTAAAAGAATAAAAAATGACGTGTTAAAGTTTGCCAATACATGCTATACGATCTACGAACATAATTTAATGTTTGGATTTATTTACACATTTCATATGACCTTTAAATACTTTTCTATTTCGCTATTCTATAGTGCGTTGACTCTGACATAACAGGTAAAATCTACGCTATATAAGAATTGTGCGTTTCATCGTCTAAATATTATATGAATAATATCAAGCTACGCATAACATTGCATTCAATAAACTGTAAAATTGATTTCCTAGATATGAAATTGGCAGATCTTAACAAAAACAATTCTCGAGAGACAGCGTATGGCACTTTACTAAGATACTAGTCCCACCTATGACATGTAAAAGATACATATTAATTGTATTCTATTGAAACTTTTAAACTATTGCGTACTTTTATGTGTCCCATATATATAATAATAATAATAAAATTCAATTATTGCCACATAAAAATACACAATACACAAATATAAAAAAGATACAAAAAAGTGAAAATAAATAAAAAAATAAAAAAAAACCAAAAACAAAAAGATTACTCACCATAAGTAAAAATAAAAAAAAAACATAAGTGTATTAGAATTATAGGCGAAAGGTCGAGGCACAGCATTATCAGATATGAGATCATGACCCCATACAGTGCTGTTTTTCAGACCTGCCCTCTTCCCTAAAGGTGATAGGTGGGAGCTCACCTATATTCCATATATAAAGAACAGGCATTGTTTAATAACACTTTCTCGTCTTGCTTGCATTGATTTTTTTATTAAACGATGATTAATGATAAAAATCAAGCCACATGGCAGTGATCAGTAACTTGCATATGCATCACAGCAGTTGCCAATCCTTTGTTATTTTTAATGAGGAAATCGATCATTTGTTAATGCATCGTCACTGTATAGTAATTTCTCATCATATACCTATGTAAAAATAGGAGGCATAGTTGCAATACATACAGAAGAGTTGCCAATGCTTTGTCATTTCTAATGGAGAGTTCCTTTTAATGCTTTGTCACTACTTCGAAATTTCTTTTCAAATAAATGGTTGCACATTTGCAATATAAGAAGAGTTTAGCAACGTCTATTTAGTATATTATATTCTAACTTCCTAATAGGTCGTGGTGAAACAAGTGCAATAAAATGAACTTTCGTCTCGGACACGTCGCAAATATACAATTATTCTTGTGATTCGGTTTGACCAAACCGCGTTAGAGATGGTTGTGGTTGATTTATTTTGTAATACAATCTTGTGTGTAGTGGAGGTGCGAATTATTGCCAGTAACCAGTAACCGAATGATTAGATTTGTGGTAATATGAGTTATATTCCGTTTCAATGACTAGTTACGTGTAAGATTCTACACATCAAATATGTCCTAATATCATGACAGGTGACAGACATACATATATCATGTATGTCTGTATACATTTAGAACTTAACAGCGGTAAAGTAGGACAAACTTCTTAATTATATTGCTGAAAGATATGTAAGGAAATAAACGAGATAGTTATCTCCTTTTGCATTTTAATTCTTTGTTAATGCTCCCTGAACCGTGGTAAAATTACCGAAAAAATATGTCTGTGAATCAGTAGAATAAATGTTGCATAACACGAATGCTGCCGTAAGTACCTAACGCTACTGAGGAAACACTGACTATTCGACATTTAGTTTTATGTACATAAAGAAGATTGACAATTTACAATATGATTAAGTCGTTAGAATATCGTTTATACCATTTAGAATATTATAAGATATGCACTAAGAATGTTTCTTACATTAGAGTTCAACGCGCTACTCAACATAGCTGGGTTCGGGTTTTTATATATCATAGCATTAGCTTCTTTATACTTGCTGTGACAAGATTGGTTATAACGTTTATAACCAAATACGCAACAACAATACAATATTAAAATTCATAGTTGTATGAATTTAATTTCATTGAGGACAAGGATATCGGCCTAGGCCTGTGTCGTGTCGCCGAGTATAAATAACTTACATCGGTATGCACAATACCTATTAGAATTTAATTACCTGCTGTGCCGGTTAGTGGTGCAAAGTCCTTGCCACGCCCTTAACTGCATTCATAACAAGATAGGTATTAACGGATACGCTTAGCACATCACTAGCACTAGGAAACGAACGATGTTGAAGTTGCGAAAGGCCGGAGGTCGCCGGCAGAGAGCGCCGTCGCCGCGCGATCACTGAAAACTAACCTGACACTCTCGCGCGCGCACCTCTGAACCTCAGTTGAACGAAAGCGAGAACGAAAGAGACGACTATTCATTTCTTTCTTTCACTCAAGCGGCGAAAACAGCTTTCTTATCATGTTTGCACAGTGCAATGAGATTTTCTTAGATTATTGGTCTAATAGATTATAATGATTTGGCCACGGCTGTTCTGAGAGATATTACAATTTGAACAGTTGGGCTTTACTTTTAACCTAGATAATATTTTATTTTGAAACAAATTTGATCGTACGAAATATGATTAGTTTTCGTACTGAAATGATCTGTTTTAATGCAATTTCAAAGTAAACCAATCAAACTTTAATGACATGATATTACTCAGTATATAGTATCATTAGGTAAGTCTGTATAAAGTGAAATAAAGTGGCGCATAATATTTCTTCTAATTTGCGTACTTCCTAGTCATTGAGCATGTGACGAGGAAATGTGGATGAGGTGGCGTGTGCACCCGAGCGGAACATCCCATCCGCTCGATAATAATTTACGCGTGATTGCTATTCAAATATTTATATTAATCATGGTTAATATTACTAATAAGCAGATCGTGTAATGTTGTGATTTTCGATGTCAAAAACAGGTGTTCGGGATATGCAATTTAGTTGATTTTACAGTTTTATACATATAGTTACTTGCTATTAGTCTTACTTAAGTACTTAACGATAATGATCATCATGTATGTGTGTAATGTAACATCGATATTCTTACTCCTTATTCTAAGAACTGATCCAATTCCCACAGTGCTACAGTGACTTCTAAAAAAAAAGTAATAAATAATTTATCATATATTATGCCTCACGGTTTCACCCGCTACTACATAAGAAAAAAAAACAAAAAAATAATCATAGCGTGATGTTATATAGTTTTCATTATTAATAAGAAATTATTTATTATTTTTCGTTTGTTAAATCTTACAAAAAAATATTAAGTATTTGGGATACATTTACGGTTTCTTGTGGAAGATATCTGTAAAACAATTATATGGAGACATGTTATAGAGGAGATGTCATAAACATCACTGATCATTTGATTAGGAGCGAACCGTTATTTTCCAAAAACTGTAATTTTGCCATGATAAGCTTGCACGGTACTTTTATATCTTTGCTTTTGATAAATATCTAAACAGAGTTAGCGGTACTCGTATGGTCTCGTTTCGTTAAAAAAATGGCGACTGTACCTAATAACAGCTGTTTAGATGTGATATTAGGTATCTATGACATTTGTATGTATTGTAGTTTGCAGAACTTCGTAGAATTTTTATATTATATTTTTCAGTATAATATTAGGTATCCATTTTAAAAAGAAAAGTCGAGTTGTAAAAATGTATTTATAAATCAATATACAATGATTAAGTGTCTGCATATATTGTTTCGCAAATACGTATTAGTAGATACAATAAAATTTGTGTACTTGCTACTTTCGTATTTTACGTTTATGTAGACAATGTTACATAAATGCTTTATATATCATATATTTTTTCGCCTTTTTACCTTTAAAAATTATTTAATGTGTTGACGTGATACAAGTAGATAGTAAGATATGTATTTGATTTTAATGTTTTATTAATGAACGAGATAATGAATTTATTTTGCTTTCTACCCCGCGGCTTGGATTACTTACTGTCGCGATGTTATGATAATGTGACATGAGTGTGTAATATTCACATTGTTGCTATGGGAATTAGCCGCAGTGTTTTGATGTAATATATCACGAAATTTTTTTAAAGGAAGCAAACGAGAAAGTAGTCCATCTGATGGTGAGTGGTTACTGCTCTCTTAAACAACTTTAAGTCAACTTATAGAATATAATATATTAACAATTATAAATATTTGAAGTCAATATCAAATATTTATAGTTGTTAGTTTCGAGTTCTAAGCTGGTTGCTCATATGCAAACGTTTCGGTGATCACATCCTTCCACCGACATAAAAGAACTGCTTCATGTTAGAATAAAGTTTGGCAGTGGTACTTTCTCAGTCGAACCATTTTTGATCTACTACGTAGTGGCAGAAATTCGAAGTTCCTTTATTTCTCAACTCCACACGCATCACTGTATCACCTATTTCTGCCTTATACTGCAATATTACATGCTGCTGTGTTCTGGTTTTAAGGTTGCTACATCTATGAAATAATAAATCACACACACATATTTCATATTGTTACTAATAAAATATTTCTATTAAACTTTGATGTTATCAAAAGTAATTAATAAATTATTATGCATCAGATAAGTTTATGTTAAATGCACTGCGTGACTATCAATGTTAATTGTTTATTAATTGCAGTAATAAAGCTGCATTTATATAACATTTTATTTGCACTTAACACAATTAAATAATGCGGTGCAATTGTAAGAGGCTGCCTTAATGTGTACACGAATGTTACAGTACACGATTTTAACAGATAGAACATTGAGACATAAAACAAGTTTTCGTTTGCTCTATAAAGTATGCATATAAATGCCTGTCAAAGTGAGATGTGATAAATCTGTCACAAATAGATCGTGTTGCAACCGCAGTGCATCGACCCATCGCATGCGTTCTATGTATCACTTAATTGGACCATAACAATCTTACGTAGATGTCAAATATATAGCTATGAATTTTAATACCATCAAAATAATATTTCTTTCAATATTTAGTTCACAAACAGGTATGTTGTACGTTTGAACATAAAATAGTTACCTTACTATGTGTCTTATATTATGTATATCTCATATTTATTTTGTTTCAAATTACTTTACTTGTCATCAATGACAAGTACATCATGCCTTCTGAATAATCACAGTTTACATCAGTAAACTGTGATTATTCAGAAGAAGAAGAATATCTAACAGATGATGCAAGAGCACCTTGGAAGATCTATCACATTCATATATTTTTAAAGGATATTTGGAAGATTTTGCATGGTTGTCCGTTGCAGGCTCTATTGTCAATAGTTACCGCGTCTAGCAAACGTCATTGACCGCACCGGGTAGTTGTTGATGTTACGCAGGAAAATGCTTCGGCTCATTTAGTATTTCATCCAATTTCGTCCCTTAGCGTCTTTATACGACATCCACGGGAAGAAAGAGTGGTGCTATTCTAGACCGGTAAGCTATTACACATTACCAAGTGCATTAGTACTGAATAAACTTAATGTTCGTAGGTACGTTTCTCTTTATCAGCTATAGCTATTCTCTGAGTATGAGTTATAATAATTCTGTTTGGTTAAACCTGTCAACGTAACGCGTGGATTGAAATTAAGGCTCATTATACATTGCCGTTCTAATAACGTTCTAGATCACTTACAATATATCATGGTGTTATTATTATTATCATGACCTTTCTTGTATTAAACTGCTCGTGTAAACGTGATCTTTGTGTTGTTCGACGGTTGTTTATAAACAAATTATAATACTGGTCCTTTTTCGGTTAAGGTCGCGTTGCTAGGTTATGTGGGAACAAGTACACTATTATTTTATTTGTCACAATAAATAGTGTAATGCTTTATCTGAGTTTTTATTTGGAATATAAATGTTAATTGTGTAAACTGATTGGATTTTGATACTTAGCATGAAACTGTTATAGATTTATTTTGTCATATATTATGAAACATAATTCCGAACATTTGTTGTAATTACGTTTTCTTTTAATCACTTTGATCTTTACAAAAAGACACGTCGTGAATTTTATTACTTCTGAAATTATATATTCATTTTCATTCTACCTTATGGCAGATGGTCACAGCCGCTTTTAAACATTTGTAACCATCTCCATGTAAAATAGGAGTTCTGAAGCTGTTAAAGTTTCGTTGCCACTGCTGAGATACTAAGATGGTGACTTTAATTTTTGTGTAGTGCATTTTAAGTTTTAAATAGAAACAACTTTACATACGTCCTATCAATATGTATGCCTATCCGTCCTGCATCTATCCGTATACTAATCTATTTTACTCCGATACTGCTTACGTTAGGTATATATTCGAACTTCCGATGAATAAATTATAGTGTTCATATGGGGGGTAAAAGGCAGCTTGAAATAGATCTTCAAAAATGCTATAATATTATGTAACTTCATAATTTGTAACCTAACTGCCTTTAATATTTACCTACTATGAAGAAATCTCTAGGAAAATAAGGATATGGAACATAAAAATGCGGTTTATGGTTGAAAGTGGTCAAAAATGTCAATAAAACATTTAAGTAACGCATAAAAATACGTTATGTACACAATATGAAAGTGACATTAACGGTTGTTTACTCTGTCTTATACCGACACTCATTCGTACTCAGCCTGTGAAAAAGTTAGTTGCAATTAGACTGGTGTCGAAACAATCGCGCGGGATGTCGTAGGTAGAGTGTGGTATGTGGTAGATAAGTGCGAAGTTCACCTGTTACGTAACTGTCCAGACAACACTTGAGACATTCTTGTGTTTTATCGACATTTCCCTTCTAAGTGTTAAGATGTTTCGCATACCTTTTCATTAAGACGTATTTACAAAAGAATATACACAACCACTATGAATGCATGAACTACCGGGACACAAAGCACGGCGAGAATAAAAGAGACTTAGTGTGTTTACATTTTGTGAGAAATAAAATAAAATAAAATTGTAATCGCATTTTGGGGACTTTCTTAAAGGGCTAGGGTATTAAAAAGACGTTATATTTTTGTCCTTTTTGCATGTAATCTCCACTTATAATTTTTCTAAGCTAAGTATTTAATTTAATTTGATGAAATTTGAGAATATTAGAACAAAAATGTTGACAAATTTTAATAAAAACACCTTTATCAATAAGCATTTTATTGTAAATTTATGTTGGCACTCTAAACTTGCTCTAGTCTTATACATTTCCTGAGATTCATTTTCAAGACGACCCTGAATACAAAGTTAAATAATCGTATACTTCCGCTTAAAGACCGGAAACATTCAATAATTTATACTTAGAACGTGGTAAGCCTTTTATTATTCGATTGCGATTGTATCACTACCGCACTATTTCTTTATCATAATAGTAGTGATAATCGCTGTATTTTCTGGTTTGATGTAGTTATACAGTATGTCTCTTATCTAATGTGTTCCATCTTAGTTATCAATTTGTCATATTTTATAAAAAGTTAATACTATAATAAAAAGTTATATTATAATTTCAGAATATTTCGATTCGAATTTCAATATATTTATTATATTGGACTTGTAATACATTTCAAGTAAGTATATTGTGTATGATACTTGGTAAGTGTAGCGGTATTTTTTATATTCAGTTGCTTTATGCACTTGTTGTATACACGTTTTGAGTTAATCTAGCCTAGAAATTGAAATTGGAGTTCTCAGCGAATCAGGCGTCAACTGTATAAATCTTTCATAATTTAAAAAAGATAAAGGCAATTAGTTTTGTAATTGTAATACGAAATAACGTCGTTGTGGTGAAACTGTTGTTTCTACGATAGCTGACGATTTCAATTATTTGCAGCGTGTCAATTTATTCAATACAAAGGGACGTTTACGTAATAAAGGTCAAGTTAATTCGTCGGCAATAAGGCAACTATTGTTTGCTATAAGTATTGCGAGATGTTGTATAATATCCAATTAAGTCCTGACCGATGGGCTGATTATAATAATTACATTGAAGCGAATGTGCGCACGATGCTCTCGGCATTTTTAAACAGGTAAATGAAGTACTTAGGATAGTAACATATGTATTTTATTATTACAAAATATTGTATTAAGGGGAAAGTGCTAATACTAGATAAAACATTTTATAACCAGAAGTTATTACTGAATTTAATCTCAGAATGAAGTCACTTGTAATAAATTTTCGACACACGAGAGTAATTCACATTTACTCAAAATGCACATAAAATTGTGTATGCATGGATGCCTGTCACGTAATCTTTAGGAATAAAACGTTAAGATTAATTTGTTAATTCTCGCGATGTTCAGGGATGCATGTTATGTCGTAATCCGAGCTCTTAAAGTCGGCCAATTTATGTATAAAGATGCAAGTGGAGTAATGTAAATGCACATCGCATTATATACGGCCTTAATTACTGCAAGGAGTGATTTGTCGATTCTCCGTAGGACACAGTCACGTTTTGCGATTGCAAATTCTACATAGATTAGGTTGTACTTGGTCTAAGTTTATATGTAAATAGGGTTGCTGTGCCAAAAAATGCTCTTTGAAATCTGAAAATAATGTAAGGTTACCGTATATGGATAAATTCACAATTTTTTTTATAGCATCACGGTAGGATTTACAGTTTTGCGCCATGAATTTAGAAGCAAGACTACACTAATACTCAAATCCAGAAGAAAAATGCAATTTCATAATTTCGGTTATTGGTTTAGACAGGGATCGACTCGGACTCTTCAACATATCCTCTATCAGCCGCCGAGCCATGTTGCCGGAAAATATATATTCTGACAATTCTTGTAAATTGGGAACATTTAGATTAAATTAAATAAAAACTAAACAATATAGGCACAAGTAGTTACATAAAATATGTATTTGCCATTTTTTCAATTAATTAAAAAAAACTTTAAATAACAAAAAAAAATTGTGAGTGTATCAACCCTGCGAACGTAGTGTTCACATCTATGAAATATTAAACATTTTCCTAGATTTGTTACACCGATGCGAGTGCACTTCAGTCTCATTAATGTTTATAATATTTTTGTTTGCTTAGTTGTTGCTTGATATGCCTCTGAATAAACATGTCATGTATATAATAAATGTAAAATATACTATTATCTCGTTATTAACAAGAATTGTATATTATGTTTATTATTTTGCAAATATATATTTTATCGTGATAGACATACGTTAACGATTATTTTATTATGTACATATATATTTGATTAGTCGTTTATGATTGAATAAATATTCATATACATGGTACTGACATATCTCCGTTTTCAACCATTTATTTAATTAAGAGTATCTTCATAAGGCCTACATAATTAATAACTACTTTTAATTAGCATTGAAAACTTAAAATACATTTATTAAGCAAGGAACAATGAACTTCGTAGGTACATATGTATATATGTCTATATAGTAATATGTTAGTTATTCTTGCGATACAAATTGTATGTAAAACGGTTATATTCGGTAAAATAATTACCACTGCTTACATGTAATAATAAAAAAACCCGTGACATTATTTCCATCAGACAACAAAACCGTTAAATTTGTACATTTTACAGTGTCACTTAATGATTGCGGTATTTTTGTTCTTGGGTCAAATGGTAACATAATTGTTGATGACCACATACCCGCGATGATCCATGTCCTTGGTGTTTAATTCCGTTCATTTCAAAGAAACAACGCTCGTTAACCAGTGAACGGGCATTTTCGCGGTCGATGTTCGAAGCAATCGTCAAGTGGAGCGCATGCTTAGAGGCTTTACAAGCAAGGCTAGTTGTCTTCGCCTCTTACTTTAAATTAAGAGCCACTCTCGAATTATGGACCATAAATAATCCAAGTATAATCCGAAGGTTGGGAACGAACGTTACGCTATAACTATTGTTCTACACGATAAAACTACTTGTATTAGACCCTTTGTGCGTTAAAAGATTACCTTTGATACCTTCCAGCGATAAGTCATTGAAAATGTATGCAATTAAAACTTCTTGTGTTTGGTAATAACAATTATTTATTAAAACCTATTTACAAAGAAATATATAAAAATATGTTCTTATTTACATCTACTTTATTTACATACATTTTAACTTTACTAGAAACATCGCAAAATAAAATAAATCAAATTTACATTTACACATCGCAATGAGTATTACTTTTCTAAAATAATTCGATTTTTGTACATTCAAATGCATAGTTTATATCTTTTGTACTAAATCATTGCAAAAGAAATTTTGATAAATTAAAAGCTCGCAGATAAATAATAAATAAATTAACTAAGTGGTAAAGACTTCTGATTGCATCAACTCCTAAGTATAACACGCAACCGCGGAATATGAAATAGATGGGTTTTAGATTGTTACTGAAATGAATAATGATTTCTTTTATTCTAATAATTAAAATTGTGTTAAAAATCAAAAGGTAGGAGAAAGAAGATAATATAAAGAGACGAAAATAATGAATAAGGAACATGCTGAGGAAGAAAGATAAAAGATTGACAATAGCAATTAGAAATGAATAAATAAAGAATCAATTTTGTTTAAATTTATAGGTACATGCAACATTATGAGAATGAGTTTTCAGTATCGCAGACCAACATAGTTGACAAAAAAAGAATTGATGATATAAAATTCAAAAGACATTCTGAGAGACGTCATCTGAAACAAAATGAACCTCCATTTCCATACAATCAAATACCCAATTCTAAAACAAAACTAGTCTATAAGGCAGTGTCGATAGGGACGGCAGTGTTGTAGTTTATCCAAAGTTCTCGAAGTGGTGTATGAAGTACGGCAAGCGGCGAGTGCGGTTTACTTGCTCGCACGCTGACATTATGGACTTAGTGAGTGGTCTCGGTCCACACGAGAATACACCAATTTTAGACACCTGCAAATAAATTATATTACTTGTGGTCTGTGTAGTTAAAAATATCGGGATCCTGATGTTTTTTATCTTAAGATTTCGTTTGATAGTGTCAAGGAAATGGCCTTTGAAGTTTAAATATGTTCCTGATACTAAAACTACAAATTTAACGATTTATCATAAAAAGAGGATCTTAGAAGGGTGTGTGATATGTTACATATTATTTGGCCGGTTATAGTGAAACAAAATGTATAAAATGACCATTAAAATCTAATCGAGAAATTTCGACACAAGACGTTATCCAAAACAACAAATTTTTAATTTCAATGTACGAATTTATACGATTAGTATGATTAATAACATTAATGGTAACATATGAAATGTCGAAAATTGAATTACAAATTAAAGTAGCGGACGTTATTAATTTTTAGAAAATAATAAAACTTTATTACAAAGCTAATTAATATTATTTATGGAATTAAATAAACGCGTTCGTGTTAAATTGATAAAGTAATATTAAATGTGTGATAAATTTTACATTCATTTTAAACATGTTAAAATATATTACATAGTATATGGTTTTAAATATACTTACATAGCTGTGTTTCTTCTGAACGAACTTGAGGAAAGAGGACATGTCGGGGCGGCCGAAGTGGTTAACGGCCTTCAGCCCCGTGAACATGGACGTGCGGGACAGCCGCTGGAAGTGGTTCTCGCAGATGTACTGCGATTGGAATAGAACACAAATAAGTAGTTGTTTATCATAAACACTAATCATTTGATGAAATATATGCCACGAATACTATTTTATTGTATAATTCAAATAAAGTATATTGATATATAATTGAACTATGATGGAAATTTAAAATTTGTAATAAAGAAATCTGCATTTATTTTTTGTGTTAATTTTAAAAGTAATTAATGTAAATGTGGGCAATAATTGATGTAATCATCAAATCTGCAAATTAATGTAATCATAAATTTACAAGTAGTCAAATACACTATTTCGATGCTTTTAATGAAATTCATTAAAGCATTGAGAAGTGTTCTAATAGTTAACGTGCATTCATCATATATTTTAATATGTTTATTGAAACATTTTTCTTAAATTGAAAATTGTATCCAACGTTCATTTTCCAATGATTATTATTATTTTGATATTATCATTTTAAATACGTGGCGCTTTTTACATACTTTGACCATACATTAACAATTGACAATTTAGATGAATAACGTCTTAGAAATAAAGGTATTGGAACATACCAGCATAGTAGTCCGCAAGTCGAACTTATGGAAGAACTGAGTAATGAAGATGTGTATCTCGAGCACGTTGGTGACGTCCTTGCGCTCTACGTCGCGGAGCACGTCGATGAACCACTCGAAGTGTTTGTGGGAAGGACAGATCCAGAGGAAGTATACCTGGTTGGAGTAGAAATGGTACAATGTAACGATAACGGACTAATATTTTAGGTATGAAGCCTAGTGTCGTGTGGTGTTGAAGTTAAACTATTACTCTCTCTTTCCATGAATGTCGTAGAAGGTGATTAAGAGATAAAATTCGGGAGATGGGCAATAGCGTTATCCGTTGCAACATACTAATCCACTGCAGTTAACAACATACAAGCCAACCCCCATTAAATCAGACCTGTCTGCAGCCGTGGACAATAAAAGGATGATAAGTTCTACAATATACATAATATTATATACTTACACGTAATTGTTAGTTAGCTTGTTTTCCGTGGTTTGTTGCAGATGTATGGCTAAACAAACATGCCAACTTCCATTATGCCGGATTTCATTATAATACGTCACTTTTATTTACTGAATTACACGATAATCTATATTACTTTGATTATTATTGTTTACAAAATTAAAAAAATTAAAACGAAATTTATAAAGTTTATATAGAAACATATCGAAAACTTGTTTCCAAATAGGTAACAAACATAATAATGCTATTCATCTCCATCATCATAGTTGTACATTTTTTGTGTTTCTGATTTTATTTCAGTATAAATTCATCCAATTTTATGAGCAAGACTAACTTTAAGCATGCTTACCTTCTTACAAGCCACTCCTGAGTACCTATTGGTGGAAGTTCCAAAGACGAGGTCGTTGAGGATGGAAGCGTACGGCGTCACCCCGATACCACCGCCCACCATCACGGCCACCTCGAACTTGTACCAGTCCTGGTTACCACCGCCAAATGGACCTTGGATCCTGGTTAATATTTTATTATGAAAAAATAACATTATATAATCGTCATATGAAGATTTCTCAACTTTTAAAATCGAATAAATTCAAACATACAATGTTTGAAACCTTGACTCTCAGGATAAAAATTGTAGAAACTTTATTTATAGATAATTTCATGGTCTGAAAATTCTGTCAAATGTATTTTATATTAAAAAAACTTGCGGTTTGGCTAAAAACCCATATTAGCGACACTTGATAATTTTTTTTTGCTGATATGATTTGAGGGTCATTCACAAATGAAGTTTCATACATTCTTACCACTTTTAGCCATATACGTTTTCTTGAAACACACGCCTAATTCTAAGCTAACTTAATAAATTGTATTGCATAATACAAAAATGTATGTGACAGATTTAAAATGATTCTGTTCCATAATTTAATCAAAGATGTTTGTAGGTATGAATTATAAAATAAAATAAATATAATATAAACATCATTTTTTGATTTCTTATTTATATTGTGACATCCTACAATAACATCGAGCGGCAACATCATTTTTCTACTTAGTATACAATTAACGTTGTTTCAGTTTCAATTAATCTTTAAGCCCAAGCAATTTTGAATAATACCTAACGTTAAAAAAAAATATATCCAACCTAATCTTGGGTTGATTTTCTGGATTGTAGTTGCATGGATCGAAGTAGTTCCTCAGTTTCCAGGTCCAAGGTCCTTGTGCTTTTATATGGCACGAGAGGAAGTTCTCATGCGGGGCTGACGTCAGCGTGAACGAGTGGAACTCTTCCTTCTTGAATGCCGTACATGCCAGACGTACCCATTGACCTACACCATAATTAATGATATCAACAAATATGTAATAATATCTAAATTGAAATTAATCAAGATGATACAATACTGTGATCTTAAATTGCAGTTTTTCATTTCATTCAATCTTTTCGACACCTTTTTAGGTGCCATTTTGAATTATATTTATTAAAACAAATTGCTACGCATCACATTTACTCAACCGTAAGGATCTTTAAATATTTATGAAATACTTAACTTTAAGTGGCAATACTAAACTTTTATAAATGTGATTTGTAGAATTCTGAATCTGTCTTAATTAAGATAGCAGAAAATTTTAATTTGCAGCCCCGTACTTTAGATGGAGCGTTAGTTGAATTTGACGTATGAAAATACATTGACAGAAATAGGAATATACTATCTACCTATACGAAATACAAATTTATTACATTGATATATGATTTATAAATTGTAAAACTAAATAAAAAATAATATGTATTTCGTACATGCGAAAAAAAGCTTATTTTTAAACTTTTGCAGTTATTTAATAGTGCGGCCTGTAGAGTTTGTTCAAACGGTACTCGTATCATTTAAAACTTCTGTCAAAGATAAGATAATTGGAGTTAACGAAGTGAAAGTGTTACTTGCCTGATAAATATTTGAGATTAGGTGGTCTATAGAATTTAATCTTAATGACATCAGATGGCAGCATTTCTGTTTCTAATACGTCAAGTGCCAAGTATTCGGTTCGTAGCGATACAACCTGCAAAATAAATACAAAAATGTTGCGTATCATAAATTCTGTATTGATTTTCTATCGAACAATAATATTTCGTTTTATTTTTACTTTACCATTTTTATGGCAAATATAATTAAGTTTTACTTAAGACGACGATAGCCAGCTCAGTCAGTTTCCCGGGGGCGCGAACATGTAGGCACATCACGCATATTATCACGTCACAAACAGCAGTAGTAAGCCTTACGCTTACGTGCACCGGATACACACACATACCTTATCTATGTAGTAGTTACCCGACGGTGGGAATTAGATTACCGCGTGCGTACCCGCGAACCTCACGTACATTATCACATACAGCAACACGCCTGTCTCGTTCGTGCGCACAACATACCTTGTCCAGGATGTAGACGATGGCGGGCCCCAGGAAGAAGATCCAGAAGCGCGGCGCGCCGGTGAGGCGGGCGAGCCCGTGCACGAGGCACAGCGCGTACAGCAGCGCGTGCAGCGAGTGCGCGCGCCAGAACCACGGGTACGCGCGCTTGCGGATCACCGGGTGCGCGAACACGAACATTATGCACATTATCACGAACAGCAGTACGCCCGTTACGCCTAAGAACATGGGACGGTCAAGTTTAGAAATCAAAACTACGGTTATCAGGTAAAATTAAAGGAAATGGACAAGAGACACAGATTTGTAATGAATATAGAAATCTTGATGTGATAAAACTCATAAGAGTAGGACACAAAATGACACCAGATGTCAAAAAAACTAAACATACGCACGTTGTCATGAATAGATGTGCAATGGATCCCATCACAATAGTAAAGAACGAAGAGATAAATTTAGCCGCTATAGAAACAACTAGTGCGGGCATAAAATACGTAGGCCTTCCTTAACTTTAAAACAAATTAAAAATAAAATCCCAATATTTGGTATGATTTTGATATTTTATGTAGTGAGACATTTCTAAAAAAATAAAAGGTATAAAGGTTACCTGTGATAGTTTGGAACACCCAATAAGTTATTCCAGGTTTGAAGTCGGAAGTAAAATGGACTTCTTTGGTCAAACATCGTAGATTCTCAACCGGCTGAGTAGAAACGTGGTAGAAGTTCACCATGTGCCCTGCCGTATGCAGCAATGAGAAGAATAAAGCCGTGCAAGCGACTATCTTGTGGAATTGGATGCTCGAGTCTAATGGTATGTACTGTTGTATACTAAATTCCTGTAGACAAAGTAAAACAGATATTTAAGATAAGATAGCAGATATTTTAAATAATACTAAATTAAAATCTTAAATTAATAATTTCAGAAATTTAATTTTAATAATTTACGAGATTTTGCTAGTCTTTTTAATTACTTTATTTGTCCAATTTGCAGTGCTATTATTATTAGTAGTTATTCGATTATTTTATAAAATTAAGGAGATACGTAATTGAGACATGTCTAATAAAATTGAGATAATTCTAAATCTTCCACAATTCTAATACTTTTTGTATTTTAATCTAGTCGCACTGCCTACATTTTTCTCTAGATAAGATTCAATGTGATATGTGATATCAGGATATTTGATGACAAATACAGTTAACGAATACATATCCAGTACAACCAACCTTAAGTTTAGTCAGCAGATTCCTCGACATAGTCAAAAGAAGTAAGCTATAACAGAATGACAGCGACGCGGCCGATCCTCTAGTAATCGCGATACCGACACCCATGATGTGACGTAAGTCCAAATGTTCCGACATAAATGAGTAGTGTGCGAATCGTTCCACGAATAAGCCGATAGTTACTACGTAGAACACAAAGAGGTAAAAGATGTTCTGGCGATTTTCTTCCAGAAAAGTGACGAGGTAGTCCCATTTGAGAAGGAACCAATGCCTGGAAACAATGAAGGATTTTAATAAGTCATAGATATTGTGATTGGAACTTGGTAGGTACTTTTCACACAATTTTGTCTTTGTAAATCTTGGACATTTCATTTTCAGAAAATATTGCATTATGCATATGATTAAATAGTTTTGTTATAGAATTAATTTGAGTAAATGTATACATATATTTTTGTTGTACCTTGATTGTTCCATCGAAGGCTCGATATGGAAACTTGTCATCCGCGCAACATTGGTAGAAGTATCTAAGAAATTCTGTTTTGCTCCTTTACAATCCAAACCGATCGCCACAAATTCACCTTTGTATTCTTTCATCATAACTTTGAAGTCCGAATATGTAAGATGGTCTTTGTGTTGAAGACCAGCATCCTGAAATTTAAGAATAGACGATAATTAAAAAAAAACGTTTTTCAAAGTTACTTTACTTACTTATTATTTGAGATAGTCTTGGCTAACTGACATTGACATTAATTCATTTTCTTATTTTTTGCTTGTGATTAATTACCTTCCACGCCTTATCCTTACTTTATGTGCTATCAGGTATTCAATATATTCTAGGTAAGATTTAAATGATATACCCTGAAAGCTGCAGAAGTGACCATATATCTTGTTTTTATCAAGATTCTATCCTAATACATTTGACGATGAGTGGTAAAAACTATAAAGTGAATACTTACAGAAAACATGCCATCAATAAGTTCAGTAACATGTTCGTCTCTTAGTGACGTAGTTCTGGCGATCTCGACCAGCGAGCGCAACATCTCGCTCAGTTCGCCCTTATCGATGACTCCATTACGATCGTTATCACACATGTCGAATATGATACGGAGCTTATCGTCTGTTGCTCCTCGAGAGAAAAGTACTACGGTGTCCAAAAATTCCTGTAAAATATTCCGATACTCATATTCACAGTAAATATATAAAATGTCTTTTTGTATCAGATTGATGGAGCAAATGTTCATGCAGCTGGTTATGGATGTCTTGATATAAGACGGTTACTTTCAGAAGTCGATCAAAGATGAGTTGCTACACCCAAGGACTAAACAGATCGCCTCATATACATAGTGATCCGTGTAAAAAAATAGTGTATTTTCTTTATTTTTCTTTCTTAAGGTCTAGAGTACTTGGTCATTTAATACCGGATCAGCTTACAGTAACACAACAATAAAACACTTTTTATTATTATTGTTTATTATTTTTTTCGTCAAAGTTAATGGTTTTTTGTAAATAATTTTGTGAGTTACCTGAAATGATATCCTTCCGTCGCTGTCTTTGTCTACAATGTTAAACATCTTCTTAACAAATACAGCATCGGCTTTCATGCCAAGTGCGCTAGCAAATTCACTCTTAGATAATGAGGTTCTCATTACTATAGACTGCAAAGAAATAAATAACATCAAAGGAAGAATTACGAATCACGAATACTTCTATGAATTTGGAAGATCTTATAAATCAATATATGAATATTGATGGTTACAAGGTAACAGGAATGAAATTTATCTCATGTTACTGGTATGATCTTTATAATCTATGGACATACAATATAGCCAAGTTATTTCAGATCAATAACATTCATTATCTTGGGAACTTTAGCTTACTTCCGGATCAGCATCTTCAGATCTCCTTCGCTTTTCTCCTGGCGCGAGACCGAATGTGATTGCATAAGCTTCTCTAAAGAAATGCTCTAACTTCCGCTGACGACGTTCCCTCGTCTCCGCTGAAGCCAAAATTTGATCTCGGTGACCCTAAAAACAATAGTTCATGTAAATCAATGTAATAAAAATAGATGATTAAATGCATTTAACTAAATTCGAAAATACTGAAGCAGGGAATTAAATACCTAATCGTATCTGTTAAAATAAAGATGCATAGTCATATACATATATGGGACAATTAGTAGACGAAGATAACGTAAAAAAAATATTTAAAATACTTACATATATTTACAAAGTTAGGTAGAATAAATGTTCATATTATCTATAGTAAAAATAAAACATACTTGTGTGAGATTCATAGCTTTTTTATGCTGAGCGAGGAATGTATCGAGTTTGACGAGGAATTTCCTTCTCGATGCAACAGAGTCCATTTCTAGAACGAGATCATGTTCCCGCGGAGTGCGGATCAACACAAGAGGGCGCTTGTTACTGCGGGTTTCCTTAAAAAAATAATAATACATTAAACATTGACAAAAGTTATGCTTATTCAGAATTCTAAAATGCAAGAAATGTACGTATTAACTTCAGGGGCTTAAATAAATTAATTGATAAAACTGATTTTGTTGCTGTTTGTTTATAACATATATGTTTTAAGTACAAGATTATTAACCAATTTATTAAATGTTAGGTCAATCATGACACATTAGTTAGGTTGTCTCTTAAAAAAAGTGTTCATTTTAGAATTTTATCATTAAATATATTTTCCCATCTCATCTTGTCGTTATTATTACCATTATAGAAATAGATTTATATTACTCCTTCAAATTAAGAAATATGCTATGAGAGGACAGATCTCTTTAATAGCATGAATATAATTATCAATACCTGACTCTCCAAAACAGTTAGCTGTTCTGTATGTTCCAGAGGCAATGTCCTCAGTTTGTCTCCCTTCCGATCAGTGACGTGCAGAGCAGGTTCGGGACCCATTCGCAGTTTCACCAGCCTTTTGTGAGATGCGTGCACCCATTCTCGACAAACCATTTTATCCACGGAACCTATAGAGAATGTTTTTAGATGAACAATATGTCTGTGTTTAAAGGAGGAATAACAGAGGTAATATGAAACATAAGCAGGTGCAGATTGCAACAGCAGATTTATTGAAGCAATGCAATACAAAATCTTATATTTATCGTAGTTTGCATATTTCATAAAATTACTCGAAAATTGGACTCTTATACCTTTATATTCATATACCTTTATACTGTGCATTTTTAAGGTGCTCCTGTTGTATCTTGAGTTTTCTCCGACGACTGTTTTGTAATTTAATCACCCCGTACCCTGCGCCAGCGCATAGTATTGGTACGAATGCCAGGATCACGCAAATGTAGATATAGGCGAACTCGTTGCCCTGAGTAAAATTGAAATTACTTTATTTATTAAAGGATTGAGTAATTGCAAACTAATTTGTAAATTATTTAGGTTGATAGATTTAAAAAAAAATGTTTATATATATATCAAATTGTAATACAACTGTCCCTGTATTAAGTAGAGAAATAAAAAAAACGAATAAGAAGAATTTTGTGGATGTTGATGATTATGAAATTATGTTGCTTGTTCCTTGTTTATTGGTTCACGTTTGAGTTGTTTACCTCAAAGTAATCATATCCTTTTAAATATTTGCAAGGTGGTAGTTTGGAAGCATTGAGCTGGTATGGCTGCGGGCAAGGGTCCCCCTCGCTCCAGTGGAACACGTCTCTCTGTATGTCGCTCGGTCCAACGGCCGTGCTGTTCACTATGATGTCCCACATTGTGATTCTTCGCAGCTCTTCGATTTCTGCTGACGTGAAGATGCTAAAATTTTTGAGTTTTTATAAATTTAAATTATTATTATTATGAAGTAAATGTTAATACATTTACTTGCATAATTGCACATAATAAACAATATTCTCAAATTAATTGTAATACTTATAGAATTTTCATTATTTAATTTAGGTACAATTACTAAATGTACCTTTGTACGCATGAATATATATAATAAATGGTTTTTAGCGGTGTACATTTTGGTTCATTAAAACTCACCCATTTCCTTCATTCTCAAACCAGAATCTGTCAGCATCACGGATCCTAGTAAATTGATCAATGATGATTGCTCTGAAAAGCTCTCCAGGATGTCCGGTAGATTCTAGCATACCTCCTGCAATTAAAATATGCAAATAATCAAATGTATATGTACGTTTACTTCTATTAATTTTGTATACAAAGCTACTTTTATTGTGCTTATGTTAATTATTTCAATATATTTCTTTTACTTACCGATGTATACATCTATATTATCGAGTTTTCCTTCATAAGCTTGAATCAATTTTTGCAGTAGATCTGGGTTATTTTCAAAGAGCGGTGGATTTATTTCGTTGAATGTTTTTATTTTCGGTAAACCAAAATATTCCCTGCAAACAAGAAAAAAATATTAAATTAATCTCCGGTCTTGACAAACAGAACGAATTTATAGCACTTTTATTTAATAACAATAAATGAACACTTTTCATTAATAATAATATTTGGGATTATTTGATTCCTGCATTGAATTCGGAGCATCACAATTTTGTGTCTATTCTGTAGACCATGAATTGATATTTTAATCCACTGGTATCCATTACAAATCTAAATTGTTAGTAAATTTTATCACACCTAGCAGTATTATAATCGGGTAGTCCATTATCCCGTCCTCGCATGATGTTCAAGGCGCCGAGGTCTCTGCGGGAGAACTCCATAGGCCCGAACAGGTTGTCGCGTACGTCGGAACACAGCAGTGCGTCTTCACGTTCAGACAGTTGTGATGCCATGCCCATGAGAACTTCTTCTATCGGTACTTGGGATATTACGTCCTAGAAATTTATAGATTTGGAAGTAAGTTAAATATTATTTACGAGTTTTACTTTTTATTGCACTTTGCTTTGCTGTTTGTTTTTGGCTACATTTTTGGACAGAGGGAGATTATTTTATAATTAATTATAATTCTTCTAATATGTAAGTATTTCTGTTAAGTGAGTTACTTTTATTTTTCTTCCTTAATTTTGTGGCATGAAACATTTAGTTGTAGAAAATTCTCGTCAATATCAAATGCAATTTTTAAGAATTTACTGTATTTACAATGCAAAACTCGATGATTTTTAAATATTTATTTCATGATTTATTTTAAAACATAAAATCCTGGAGGCTTATCTCTTTATCTACTAGGCAATTAATTAATAAATATTGATTAAGAAACCTGTTCAAGTATATGAAAGGACTCGTAGAAAATAAATTATATTAAAAACGACTAAATTCAGTATTTTAAAAAATAACGAAGAGATAGTCAGAAGATCCTAGAGAAGAAAATATTATTTAATACTACTAATGTTTCTGTATTTGTCATAATAAAAATATAAAGGCTTACATTCCCATCCCACCAGGTCTGGCAGAGCCGTATCGCGTCATGTCCGCCGGGCGCGCGGCCGTACCGGCAGTTGCGGTCGCGCAGCAGCATGGCGGCCGGCACCAGCGTGTGCCCGAAGCGGAACGCCGCCACCGCGAACGCGTGCGTCACGCCCGGCGCCACGGCCGCGCGGTATCCCGTGTATGGAGGTAGCGGCGTGCCTAGGAACGCTGGCACGTACTCGTACAGGATTATGTTCTGGAATATTGAACAGGAAATTATTATGAAATCGAAAGGAGACTGCTAAAATTGAAATAAGCAGTCGGGTTTTTGTTTTTTATAATAATATATTTCATTATATTTCGAGTTTTCATCAAAATAGTAAAATGAAGATATTCTGATTATATCGAAACCCTCATATCGTGATTACCCTTCAAATATTAAATTGTATCAAGTATATTATTAGTTTAAAATCGTATCGGAAAATACTATTTACAAGTTTATAGTCATAAATTGATGTTAGTGTTAACTTCCCTTCCTGATAACCAGTTATTCACCTGCAGTTATAATTAATAAAATTTAATAGAAGTTGTTAGCATCTGTAATGCTGAAAGGATTGATTGGTGTATTGAATGCTTAAGATTTTTTGCTATGTTGTATACAGTATACTTTTTATGACTTGCATAGACTCCTAACACTTAAAATTAAACCACAAAACAAGGTAATTTTAGAATATAGTGCATCAAAAATGTTTTCGGCACAGAAAATGGAAAATAATATGTTTTGTTGACGGTTTATTAAAGAAACAAAAAGTACGTAAATAATCATACAATAAACATGTAATACCAAGTATCTACACAAAAGTTTAATAATTATTTCAAAAGTAGTTATGATTTTTACCTGTAAGCTAGCAATGACAATTCTCCTGGCTCTTTGGAACAATTGCTCGTCGCTCCAGTCTGGGTGCTGGCGGTGCACGCGTGCGGCGACCACATTATGCCAACGCAGCAAAAGTATCCCGAATGTTACCATGGCAGGGTTCTGGTTTGTGCGGGGATCGCCGAGTACTGGAATTGTTTTTACGCTTTATCATGAAATGGATATGAATAATCTATCGATAAGCATTTGGCTGGTCATTCTAAAGCTCTGTCTCCGATTTTCGTGCCTAGCAATGGAAGAGCAATGGGTTGACGACGAGTACAATAAATTTAAGATAAAACCTGCATCTATGACAGGCTATAGTTGATTTTATCAATTTAGTACTTGCTAAATTTCACATCCATTTAACACATATCCAAAGATATACTGAGGAAATTGACGACTGCATTATTGTTAAAAATGCTATATTCAGATGCATTGTGATGCAGATGGATTTGAGTAATCAATGCATTATTGAAACAAAATTGTCGTTAAGTTCACAGTTAGTATTGATATAACACAATATTTGTTAGTATTTCTTAATTTAAGTGTACTAGTACGTATCTAACTTAGCTAAATAAATAACTAAAATACTTAATAATTGTTCTTATATTTCCTTTCGTGTCATACTACATATGTAAAATAGAAACATGCACATATGCTATAATTTTAATTCTTTATTGTAGAACTCTTTTGGAAAGTATTTCTTAATCGAGAAGAAGCACACAGGACTATTAGAGATGCTTATTTTAAATCAGTAGTTATAGTAGTGTTACTTTTGAAGAAATTCCATAAAACATGAGAAATAATATACTTAGTATTCCTCATACTTGATAGAATTTCGAATAAGCAGAAAATATAATGAGACTTACGGAATAGTCTCTCCGGACTTAGCATCCGCATGTAATGTGGTACGGGATTGTTGAAAAGCGGCACTCGCTTTGTATTACGCAGGGGCATGCCTCCTTCACTGGCTAGGCTTCCATTCTGTAAATATACAGGTGGAAGGTAAAACAAGAGACTCAATACTCGATTCTCGTACTAAATACCCTAAAGAATATGTTAGTGTCTTGGCAGGATTGCCCATAAAAATATACTAAACATATAAAAAATAGTAATACTATACAGATAAACAGCAGGGGACAAATAATGTGGCGAAATAAGGAAATTGTTTATTTTCTATATTAAATATCACATTACATTTGAGCACGGTACAAGCGAAATTAGTGCTATCGAGGAAGATGATATGTGTATTTTTTTCTAGATAATATTTTTTTTTATAATATTGAAGTAGCAAACGAGCATGCAGTCCACCTGATGGTAAGTGGTCACTGCCGTCCATGGACA
>DWLI01000224.1:0-25376 GCA_018249915.1 Cecropterus dorantes dorantes
AAAAGGTTAAGGCCTCTAAGTATTAGAAATCAGATCATGTTATGTTACGGTAAGGACATACTTGTAGATTTACATTTTTAGGGTTCCGTTCGCAGAATATTGAGTTATATATTCACTTTAAAAATTAATAATTAAATTAAAACATATCTTGGGGGAGGATGAATATCTTGGGGGAGGTTCCTATATATACAACAAACGTGATTTTTGTGTTTTTTTTTTATAGATAATGGTACGGAACCCATCGTACGCGAATTAGACTCTCACTTGACTTGGCTTGTTTTTTTTGTGCTTCTTGTTATATTAGGACTAGGGATGGAATTCTGCACTGTTTTTAATCCCGCGGAATTTTTCCGGTTTTCCATTCCAGTCTCTTCATGCTTCCACTTCTTAGAAAGATTTGATGGTACTAAGTTACTAACCAACAGTGAGAAATTAGTTGAGGCACATTATTTACAATGTGGTAAATACATGTTAACTACTCAAATTGAGTCGTCTGTTTTTATAATATGCAGATATTATTAGAATAGGTAGAGCTCAAGGATGCTGCCTAACGCTGAAAAACCAAGGGAGATCATTTGGAAGCCAAACTATTTTTTTACAGTATAAACCGGGCGGGTTATAAATTATATTATAATTCAGGTATCGCGGGAGTTGGGTTCCCATTGCCTTTTGTAACTATTACGTTTCTGATTTCACAACCTAACCTATGCTCAGGTTGTGAAATCATTTTCGGCCATATAATGGCTGGATATCAAGAGAGAACAGTTTATTTATTGATTGTACAAAAATTCTATCACTAATAAGTGTGATATCGTCCCTTGCAACTAGTATTTTTGATCGCTAATAGTAAGATATAAGAGCTGAGAAGCAAATAATATTGTTTAAATGATATATATGATATACGTATACGGTACGCAAAGCAGTTATGGCAGTCGCTTAATATCTACAGAATGGTAACAGTTTAGTAAATACGGAAAATCTATAATCTATACGAAATCTCCGAAATCTATACGAAATCTCCGTCAATTCTTATGACTTTTATGACTTCAAGTCAGTTCTCTCACTTATAATATGTACAAAGTGGTGATGATTCAGAACTTTTAGAAGATACCGCAAATTTTTGAAAACATTTTCATGGTTTTTTTTTATTTTAAGTTAGTCTTCTCACTTATAATTATGATTTTTAAAATCAGAAAGGGAGTGATATTGTATACGGAGTAATTAAGAGTAGATATCTACAAAAGTAATAATAAGGGCATAATAGGCACTTTCTTAAAAGTTTATTTTCATTACTGTCGTGGATCTGAATTTGAAGACTGTGAAGGTGATGTATGTGTGCCGTAGAGAAATCACACATTCACCACCTTCACAGTAATTTGTGGCTAATAACACCAGCACCAAACAAAGTTCTTAAAAATAGTAATGCATAATGATGCATGCAAATTATGCACACATATGGAGTTTGTTACATGGTTTCTTCCTCACAGCGAGACAACTTCCGAACTAGTGGGAGTAAGTCAACGTTCAATAAGATTGAGATACAGGAATATTTTTAATTAATGCGAGTTGAATTTAAGTCTATGATTTACTACAAAACTTAGTCTTATTAGGATTTAGAGACAGCTGATGAATGCTATTTATTACAACTTAACATCAAGTGTTCCCAGATTTTTCTTCCACCATATTTTACATAGATCCTAAAGTATTTCTTTATTTTACAATTTTTTGTAAAAAAAAGAATATATGGTGGTCGAAGCCGACCATAAACAGGTAACCTCTACATCAAACTTATACATGTAAACTCTACATCGAACAGAAGTTCTATCTGAACTCAATTACAGATTTTTTACCTTCTCAGGTCTGAAATGATCAAGTGTGGTCAGCCGGCATTCACACTGTTTCACAAAAATAAATAGTTTCACGTAAGCAATATGTGTATGTAGCTATGATTAAAAAATTATGTGACAGTGGAACCACTTCGGTTGCACCATACTAGTTCTACCACTAATAATACCTCCTACCAATCCTATTTCTACATACAAAAAATATCTCTAGATAAGAACCTTAATTTGAATATATTCTTATTATAATTTCGGCGAAGCATTGAAGGCGACGAGACCGCAGCAAGCACGGCGCGCTGCAGTTTCCCCACTTTATTGTAGCTAGGAAACATTTATTACATGTTAAGAGCTCCTTTATGTCTATACCGTTGCCAACCGTCTAATAGACTACAAATGTATACAGAACGAGCGCGCACCAAGTGCAATAAGTGTTAAAATAATCTTTTGAAAATAGAAGTGAGGACTTCATACACCTGCATTCGTTTTGAATTTTAGCTTTTATTGGTCAAAAAAATGTGATTAATTTAGAAAATTATGCTTAATTTTTTTTTAAGCATAATGTAACCGTTCATTTGATAAGTAACAAAGGGTTACAGTGAGGTGGGATCGTTTTTTGTCTAAGTTTTTATTTTTATATTCCAAAATGGTGCAACATTTGAAAAAGGCAATATTGATGAATTTTATTTTTCACGACTTTAGTTCACCCTTAATACTTTGGGGAAATCCGTCCCCTTCAGGGCTTCTTTCCAATCCCCTACTTTTATTGGAATCTCGCATCTGTGCATACAACTTTGTTTACCAATGAAAAGTCAAAAGTATTTTAAGCCGTGCTTTTCTTTCTTTCTATATCAGTGTGTATTATGTAAATGTTATTACATTGCAGGTCCCCTTATAAAATACTGAGGGGTATAAGAGAAGTAAGTTATCCTAAACGATCGATTGAAGAAACCCAATCGGCGTGACTACGTTGGCGTAAGTTCGCCCCTGTTACTTCGTGGAACCTCTGAGTTTGATTTCTGATAAACATTTACGTAACAAACTTATTTTGTCTTGTTTAAGTCCTCGCTGACCTTAATTTCAAGTAAGTAGTATAAGTTTGCAAATAGCTTACAAAACAATCTGGGACTCCAATTCCATATATTATTAATACATTGCAATATATGTTTAACTTGAATCAAATAAAATTTACAGCTCTAAAATACATATGAACTTTAACGATCCGCCTAGCGGATTGGTCGCCATAACGGTATGGCATGGTATGACACGCAGTGGGTTCCGCGTTCGATCCCCGGCCAAACGGACATCTGGATGATGAGTTTAGATTATATTCTGGGTCTGGGTGCGTATTCGTCTTTGTGTGTCCATGGCGCCTACGACATAGAAGTAAAATCCTAGTGTGGGGCTATGAGTGTAGAAAGCGTTTATTTATTTATTTATAAACCCATTAAAACCCACATATTCCTATTCATATATGTACATTCATATATGTGCGGTAATTTTGAAATTTGCAAAAAGAGTTTTCATGGGAGTTTTACTCAAACATATGAAACTATATAAAGAATCATCCAAACATTCTTTACCCTGGAAATATTTGGAATATTTGTGCAAAAGTCAAATGAATTGTAAGAATGAACGCTGGAGAACTCCGTATAAAAGTGCATATTTTTACTATAATACATATAGACGATTGTAAATAGATATATTTGATTAACCTTTGTACATTTTGTTATACGAACAGTCATCGAACAACGAACAGTCAGGAAAATTTTATATTCCTACTGTCCTTACTTAATTAAACATAACTTTACATTTTCTCCCACTGTAACTGTAATAGAGCCCTACAAGTATGTGGTTACAGAAATGAGTTAGTTTTAATACCGATTTAAATTCAGTTTCACTGTTTAAAAGATTTTAAATGGAATCTGGCATCTGCACTCTGTTGGAATTGAAAGTAGACGAGAACATGTTACGTGCAAAAAATTCAAAGGATCATTTAATTGTGAAATACATTTAATATTTATGACAACACACCCTATACAAAAAGTAATACTTATTACAGTAGTATTACTTATTATAACAATAAACACGAGTGTGTTTATTTTGGAAATATTTTTAAATGATTTTCTTTAAACTTGAAATTATTTTTAATATATATAATATTACGTAAATAAGTAATACACGTAACGTTACGTAACGTTGCTTTAATAACACGTAACCCTACCAATGCGTACTAAATATATGAATGGCAAAATAAATGTATTGTACGCTTTATAAAAGCAAAAGTAAAATAAAGTCAAAATTGTTATTCATTCATTTGTTATTGTAAAAGGTGGACTTCTTTCTTATTTATGTAGGAGTACTAACACCTAAAGAAAACAGCCTCTGAAGCCAATGAAGGAATAATCGCGGCCCGAGCTCTGAACTCATTTCTTTCAAATGGTAGCCTTTTGTTCGCCATGGAGTTACAACAGTCTGTTGCTTTTAAAACTTTAAAACTCAATAGAAAACAGACGTCACTTACGGTTTCCGTACTTTCCAGAATTGAATATTTGCCCCGTGGACACATTTAAGTTGAACGGAAGAAAGTTAGACAAGAATAACTTGAGCGGACGATTCGTGGTATTTCAGAAAATACATTAACTTTCTTGTCATCTGACCGCAAGCTGAGAAAACAAAGTCCGGTCGATAAATGTGATGTTCATATAAAAGTGATTTGATTTTTTACCCGACTGCGACAGAAGAAGGGTAATGTTTCTCAAGCGTACGTATGTACGTACATATGTATGTATGTAAGTGTCTATAATTCAAACGGCTTGACGGACTGTGACGTATGACGTATAATTAGGGTTGTTTTAGTTTGATTTATATGAATGTACGTAATCACGCACATCATCCAAACATCTATAAACTAATCCGTTTATAGAAGTCATTCTAAACCAAGACCAATTATTTTTTATTCATCTCTCTGATATAGATATGAAATTAAAGGGTTTTGTGAAAACAATACTTAAAGAAATACAAAACGTTTAACGTTTTTTTTCTTTTCTCTGTTTATCTATGTTATATTTATAGTTTTAATCCAATAAAAGATTAACATATTAAACGTTTAATAAAGCTTGTTTTAAAAAATATATAAATTTATTACATATGTAGTATTAATTAGTAATATTTAGAGACAAGTCTTACAAATCGGTTATTAAATAAATACTAATAATCTTTTTATTGTATCTATTTTATTTTTACTTTATTTATTTAGTTCACCAGCAGTTGTTATATTATTGCTTACGTATTAACACAAGTACAGTTACAAAAATTGCTAAATGTACAATTGCCAATCTCATTTCATTTTATTTCATTTCAATAAATAATATTACACAAACAATAACTAAATCTACGATATTGATATATCTATATCTAATTTACTAAGACTTCCGTTGAAGAGAAAATTGCAGTACCGCTGAGATAATCAAATTGGAACTTAATACGGGAAGTTAAAGTTCTAATTACTGCATATAAAGTTGGAAATTTTAATGGAAAATGGTTGCTTAAAGAAGATAAATGTGTACAAAATTGAAAGCTAATGTAAACAGACAATCAAATTGTAGATTGGAGTAATGCCATTTTTACGATTTTTTTATGTTAACAGGAATATTAAAGTACATTACTATACATACAAGTATACTGATACACATACAAATAAATATATACGATATAGTATTACAGCTATGTTATTATTCGATTATATGTATGTGTATTTATAGATAAAAATTTATGATTAAAAGTAACAAACATGTACATTACTGCGATATAGCGCTAAACTATGTAATTAGTATGTTTGCTATTAAGAAGATTGGTTGCTTTCCTACTTGTTAAAATATAAATAAACATGATCGGTTTTACAAAGGTATAACAATATTCAACTCTGAATAAATTCAAACTCACGTGTTTGTATGTACACACGAATATCGGCGTTTGTATAAAACACAATACCTTTGTTCACTTTATAAACACGTTGTTTGACATGAAAAAGAATCAAACGCCTCAGGCATACTTTCTTAAAAGAGTATGAATAACTTTGAATCGGCACGAGCTCAGAAACTTGGGAATAGTTTAAACAATACACAAATATCGGTACAAGTATTTTTAGCTTTGCTACATTAACGATAAGCTTATTGCCACAACCTGGGTTTTAGTGCCAGCCATAAATAGGGTTCTTCCATCTAAATGTCCGGCAGTTGCTACACCTAGTAATCCACTAGAATTAAAGGGGATCGAAATAAAGGAACTCGTATTTCACGGACGTTTTGCTGAGTTGCATAATTGCCTACCAATAATCCAGGTAGAGGTATAGAAAATACGGAAAATATATGGAGGAATTTTGCGTAATTTATTAGATGATATAACCTAACAGACTCTTATTTCCGGAAATAGAAGTCTCTGAAAATCTTTACTTTCAGGTATTTTATCAGTAAAATAGGAGTTATGGATAGTGTGAAAATATTTATTGCTCTCATATGGCTCGCTTTCTTATGCCAGTCAGCCAAGCTACGTTCTGTCCCCTTCTCTAGCATCTACGAGCATAGTCCACAGACTAATCTTTAGGAAAATGAGTCCCTGTTACATTTATTTTGTTACTTAACTCTTACCTATATTCACCTACTTTTTTGATTAAAATATAACCGTCGGATTAAAGCATAGAAATATAACGGACATGTTATGTGTAACCTTATGTTCCATGCCTAAATTATCATTAAACATAAAGTTTAAACATTTTAGACATTAAGACTTATGTACTAACGTATATATGGTGTGGTGAAAATCTACAAGGAATGTATCCCGAAGCTCGTAACTCTATACTAATATTATAAAGCAGTAGAGTTTGTTTGGTTGGACGGGCTCATCTCAGGAACTACTGGTTCGATTTTAAAAAATATTTGTATTTAATAGTCAATTTATTGAGGCTATCAGCTATTTAACATCATCATTTTCGTTTGTTTTTTTTTATTAGTAGCGGGTGAAACCGCGTTGCATACCTAGTTTTCTAATACATATACTAATTGGACGATACGTATAGAAGATAAAATTACATTAGATTGCATACGATGCCATTTGTAGCAGTTTACATGAGTTATGTGCAGTCTCGGTTAAAAACATCGCGATCATAAGGAGTTAAGAATCACATTTTCTACACCTACCTCTATACGAGTATATAGCAAACATACACACTCGTCTTAGCAACAGGCTAAACATAAGCAATGACCTCATGTGGAATTATTTATTTATCAAATTCATGTTGTAATGCTTTGAGTTGCTTTCGAAACAATAAAAAGACCAGATTAAGTTATACCTAGTATGTTCGCGTTGCTATTTTGGAGCCTATTTTAACAGGGAAAGCAGTTAAAACTCCCATATTTTTTTCATTAGACTGTAGTAGCAAACAAGCATGCAGTCCATCTGAAGATAAGTGGTTACTACCGCCCATGTACCAGATGTACAACAACAATGTAATGTAAACAACTTCATATAGAACAGGGGTTCTATTTGAAGTTGATCACAGATGCGTTGCTACTCCCGAGGACTAAGATGATCGCCTCATATATAAGTGAGCCGGCAACCACACCCATAATTATTTCATGTTTATCTATTTTATCTACCGTATAGTATATCTAAGGTAAAGTTACTTTAATCCAAATATCTTTATGCTACATTTACAAAACGTGTACGTTTCTAAAATCGTGCACACATATTCCAGCCTTTTTAATTTATAAAGGGGTCTATAATAAAATCAGTGCAATCGATGTGGCATCCCTGTGGTTTATTCTTGCGCGGGCAGTGGCGCCTGGTGCGCTATAAATAGTTCAGCTCTCACACTTTCTGCTATTAATCACGACCACCATCTGTACTCTTCCACCTGTGAAAATGGTACAAAATGTTTCTGAAATGAATATAGGTAAACTTTTAAATTACCGGATTATGTTCTGCCATGCAGAGGCCTGCTTATGTTTAACCGTTATTAAAATAAATATAATTATTTCAAAATATATTTGAATGAAATCATCATAGCACAAGATTGAAAATCCCCGATTTTTACCGACTACGGTTGGTTTGGGAACTTAATAAGGCAGCAATTAATATTTTTAGAGCACAGTTTTTGTGTAATCTTATTGACTTGAGTTTGTCTTGAACTCTAATGAATCCAAACTATCATTTTTATTCTTCTTATTGCCTCCATTAATTATTGTTAAAAAGGCTTATAGTAAGCTTTCCGTATTTCTGTAGTGAGTTTGTATCTGGATTTAGTGTTTGACAGTTGAAATACATAAATTTAACATCAGACATCACTAAATCTTACGGCTTAGTCTTATCGGGGTATTCGATCCCATTTATTACAATAACTTGTACAAAGCAGTACGCCTTTTTCAATTTAAATCTTTAAGCACAAACAAAATATTACTTTGCTAATATTTCAACAAATTACTCCTTCGAAAAAAAACTTTTCTTTGATTAGGTATTTTATTTTTGGTCCTGTTACAGATGTACGGGATAAACAATAGCTACAAGGTAACCATTGTACAAAGAAATCAACGACACCCTTTGTGGCTTATTCTTGGCAGGACAGTGGCGTTCCAAAGCTATAAATATGAAGGCGCTAGCACCCGCCAAGATAAATTACTATCACCTGCACAAAGTAGTACACTGGTTTTGAAGAGAATCAAAAAATATTTACAAAATATTTTACAATTTCACAAAATTCATTGTTAATTCTTTTACTCTTTTATTAGTGTTATAAGTTTAACTATCTCCTTAAGGATAACATATTTTACGAAATTAATTGTACTCTATTTTTATTTTACTATTCTGCTTTTTTATAAGATTAAAGTAGGAGACAAGCATGCAGTCCAATGGTGGAGACCTATAATTAGTTCTAAAGAACAGGGATACTACCTGAAGATCATCATAGTCTCTCGTGAAAACTAAAATGTGTGTAAGGCACCTGACTTACAACCAAGGCGGATGGATACCTATATCTATACCCGAAATAAAACATTTGTGACTATCTTCTAAAGGATAACATATTTAACGATATTGATTGTATACCGTTTTTCATCTCGACTTCGATATGTCTTTAACTGTCTCCATCACGTTTTTAAACAGAGTTGGGTTAAAGGTCTCGTCTGTTTTTGGTTCGGGATTGTTCGGGTTCTAAACCAAAACTATAAAGTAAACATTAGAAATCAGCGATACCCCTCGTGGCTTATTCTTGCCCGGGCAATGCCGCTTTAAGCTGTAAATAGGGCGGCGCTCACACCCGCCACAATTAATCACCACCACCTGTACTACTCCAGCTAAATGTAAAGCTAAATGCAAGCAAAACATTTTACCACATTACTAAACTAATTTGTTGCTATTTTGCATTCCTCTGTGATTAGGGTTGGACATTATGAATAAGACAGAATTTATATTCAGAAGGTTTGTTCTTATTTGTTATTAAACATATTAATTTAGTATTTTAGTTTCGCTCGCTCTAAGTAACAAAGCAAAATTCACACTTTAGTGACATGAAGATGGAAATTTCAAAGGTTTATTATTACTATTATATAGAAGTAGCGAACAAGCAAACAGTCCATCTAATGGAAGTGGCCAATATCGCTCATGGACATCCGTAATGAACCCCAGATGAGATTAGGGTCCTATCAAAGGCCGACCACAGATGCAATTCTATCCCTGAGGAATAAGTTGGAACGTCACCCTTATCACAGCTATCAAATTAGAATACAGCATCCTTAAAAATATTCTTGTCATTAGATTGACGGAGGTGATGTCGTCGAGGATGAATCATAAAAAGGACCACTTTCAAAACAATACCCACAAAGAGTACATTAAAAACATTTACTTGAATTGTCAAAAGTAAAAATTACCATGGTTTATGGTTAGATTAGAGCTACGTAACACGCATTTATTGCAATAAATTAACCAACTTTGTAATTGTTATACACGAGAAATTGGAACAAAAGCCCCATGACAATAATAAGCCGTCGAGCCTTGGAATGCCAAATATAAAACAAGCGGACTGAGTTGGATAAACCTATATCTACTTATCGCGAGAAACCAGCGGTGACTGGGAATACAGAGTGCGCCCTATTTAAATATCAATAACATTAGACGTGCCATGTTATTATGTGAAACAGAAATGAATAAATAATATAAGTACAAAAGTAGTAATTGCAAGGTATTCATAAATACCTAATAAAATGTCTACTCTATTCGAGTATATAATTATTTAAACCATTTTTGACGTATTAGGTGTATTAAAAATTGACATATCCGTACATAAATCGTATCTACAGTACATTTGTTAGTATATTTTAACTCTAAACGACATTAAGCCGATATACAAAATAGTTAAAAAGTATTCTAAATATTAAATTGAATGCTAAAAAATAAAGAATTATATAACCAGTAATAAGAGTAACTTGTTAAGTCTAATGTAGGCGTTGTTAGTAAATTTCATCAAACACGGTGCTATTGTCCTTATTTTATTTCATCAGCGGAATGTTACGAATAATTTACTTTATTTTATGGCGTTACAACGTATTCCTCAGGGGTAAAGCGGCAAGAAGCGTTCGGCTTTAGGCAAGATTCCTGTTCCGTACCGATTAGATAAAAGATAACCATGGGCGGTATCACTTGCTTTAATTAATAGCTAATTAGTTTGAGTAGACACTTTTTCCTTTGTTGTCAGTAGTATAAAAAAAATCTAATAAGCCTGCTTTTATCACGCACTCATCTATTGGACTCATCATGAGGAATCATATGAGTCTAAATTCAGTAGCCACTAAAGAGTTCCACTATCCACCTCCTAATTCAATTATCAGAATATCCAGAATGTACCGAATTATCGTATTTTCATTCAAACTACATTCAAGGATTCATTTCGATCTGATAATAACGAGTAGATTAAAATTGACTTGATTACATTGTTATTTTGTTACAATTATAGCTAATTACATTGTTATTTAGTAAGAATATTATAGCTAAGCAATGTACATGCATATTCTATAAGGATTGTATCACTTTAAATGAGTAATTGCCATCGAGTTAAATAGTAGTTTCGAATCTAAATGAACATTTTAATTCGGCATATACAGCATCGTTGCATTAAGTGGAGTCGAAAAAAGGGAAAATCAAAAGAAAATTTGAGCAGAAATCCTAGCAAACTCGTAGTAGAGCGGCTTTGTGGATCGCGACCCAAATCCTATCACATAAAGGAGACCATTTGCAGTACGATAGTCAGCTTATATACCTGCGAATCGAATTCTTTATAAACTTGATATTTAAAATACCTACTATAAATTTAATTTATTGAAAAGTTTGTGGTTCGCCTCTGGAGACACTAGTGCCTTACTTATTTCTGTCTCATAATAAGTGTTATAACTGCTTTGCCCTCAAAGGTTCTTGTTGTAGTAAGTAACTACCTTACCACATCCCTATGTGGTAAGGTAGTTACTTACTATACTACTACGCGTATACTACGCTTTCTAATTTAGGCCTCACGGATAGTACAATAGAGTGGTAGACCTCATCTAGGACTCTAATCCTATTTGGAGATTATCAATAATGGTCATGGGCGGCAGTTGCCACTAACTATCATGAATACGAGCATACACTTGTTTGCTTCTTTAATATTAATAATTATTTGCAAGATTTCAATGTGATTAATAAATTTTTAATAGCGAAAGTTCACTATGGATTAACTTGGCATGATCGTCATACATGTTTTTGTTATTATAGCAACTGTGAACAAATAGTGTGACAAGTAGACAAACTTAGATGAGGCGTACCAACTTAGTTCTCAGGGGTAGCAACCCGTCTGTAGACGAGTGCAAGTAGGAGTACTGTTATATATATCTTGATTTGGATGCATCGCATATTATTCAACGTAATATAATCTGTACTGGTTATTGCATAAAAATAGTAAATAGTAAGCAAAACTAAAATACGTTACGTATGAGTTATCGGCGCTACAACTAGATGGCGCTGTACCCTTTTCTGAATCACGCTAACGATTTTACTTAGTTTGTATAAGTGCTCAAGTTTAATTTATGTGTAATAAAATATTCGAATATGGGCTGCAGTAACTCAGTCGATATTTGTAAAAGCAAAAGTCTTAATATGTTTATGCTCCGAAGTATTTTATTATTTATCATTGATAACTTTCACTTTTGCCGTGTGTTAATTGCACACACGCTTTTTAAAATAAGATTGACTGATTGCACCTATCGAGCTTGGCTGCAAGCTCATTTTATATATGAACGTCAAATGCCACCAGATAATAAGCGAAACGTGGTCCATGGAGTTAACCAACTTCATATAAAACAGCTGAAACCCTATGGATTTTCACCAGAAGTCGAACACAAATAAGTTGCCACTTCTGAGAAATAAGGTAGTGCGTTTCATTTATAGCCAGTATTGCTTCACGCTAAAATTAGGTACCTATAGTGTTTGTGTATACTAAAAGTGTCGTTTCCTGGGTTTATGAAACTTCTTTTTTTACATTAAATAACCTCATCTTCTTCACTAGTGACAATACATTATATACATCCATGTTGCACTTTTGTTATAATAAAAATCCCATCAGGTTTAAGGTTTTCTCAGAGAAAAATAGAAGAAAACACATCGAAAGCTTGTATCCCCGCCGGATTTAAAGCGAGATGCCTGCCGTTCGTAGCGGGGCCTTACGTGATGTACTATAAATAAATAGTTTGGCCGTAACTGCCGCCTCTCGAGACCAATTAATCACGTGTAGCACCTGTGACTGTACTTTAATACCAGGAGACGGACCATAGATATCTAAACATACAACTGAGTAACTAGCAATTAGATTGCTTCCTAATTTTACTTTACAAATATTCTTTGTTTATTTTAATTGTCATGTATTGTTATCATGGTTACTAGGTATTTTTTCAGACATACATGAATTATCGAAGGGACTTATCTGGTAATTATTTAGGGCCAACCCCTCATTCTCAATAGCGAATCTTATATAATATTGAATTACATTATGTAGGCGGCTATTAATATGTAATTGATTCCGTATATTTAAGTATTAATTTGGACCTAGCTGTTTAGTTATTGATTGTAACCGTAAAATAAAGTACACCACAGAAAAGTAACACTAAATGATAGCACCGTTTCCACAATTTAATTACTTTATCACCGAATATTCTGACTGAATTTGTACGAAATCCGAAACATTCCTTCCTTTAGCGCAAATTGAAAAAGATCCAAATAAATAAGTGGGCATAAGTCTGGTGGAATATTTTCGAGTAGAGCCAGGTGATACTTGTGTCCATCTGCATTTCTGCAGCGGGAGCGCAGACGCTCGTAAATAATCCTTTGGACCTGAAAAACGTTTCAGTGAATCCAATAAAATACGTATCCGCAGAGACTACGCCGCAGTGAGCTCGTTACCACGCCTAGACGATTTATTGAGATTTGAAGGCTGAAATATTGTAGGTATTCCATTTTAAAAATCTTTTATGAAATACAAGTTTTGTTTCGCATTTGTGTTCCAGCGCCGTCTTACAGCCGCCATTTCTCCCAGCTCGATTTTCTTCATAACACTTTTTCTTTGCTATTAGACTTATTACTACACAACATTATTTTTACTTTTTCTCTCTTATTTTGTACAGTTTTTATTTATGATGTAAGTGTTTTAAATAAAGCATTATCTCTACTCTATGATTAAGGATTGTCTACGTAATTACAAGTTGTCATGTCTATAATTATAAAGGTGCTAGTAATTTACGGCGACAGTTTTAATTACAAGGAAATATCGAAATTCAAGTCAAGACGCCCACAGAAACAAATGAGCTAGGGCTTTGATACCAATAACGTCAAAACTTTCAGGTCACGCCATCAAAGAAAATAGCACTTTTTTCTGTTACAATAACAGAAGGACGAGTTGGTATAATTTGACAGTATAACGACCGCCGAACTCCGTTTAACTGGAAAATAACGGAAAGTATCGTTAGTGTACCGTCCTTGGTCTCTTTAAACGCGGCTTATGAATATATGTACATCAAAGGATCGATCATCGTTAAAAATGTGTGAAATGAATTATTTTAATTAAAACCCTATTTTAAAAGAATGCTATTCTGCGTTGCTCGGGTTTGAAGGGACTTATTAAATAAACTTGTATATTAATATAAATAGTTGCCGACTTACATTGCCACCGGTTAATTCAAGTAAAATTCCTATTCAATTTGGGCTTTGTTAAATATGTCTCTAAAATATTGAAATTCAGTGACTACTTTACGTACCTACTTAATTAAAATTATTTAATTATCATTATTTTAAAATAATGTGATTGACATTTTTACAGGATTATTTAATATTCAAATAGTGTTTCTCTCTATACAATGTAAGCAGTAAGACATTATTTATATACAGAGCCTACTCGGTTATGGACAATTTCCCGCGGGTTCGCTTACAATGTACCTACTGATGTAAAACAACATGAGACATCAAAAAGAATTCTCAATATATTATTAGTAGCGTTTGTATCATTTTCATATTACTATACGTATTTCTATAGGTATACAAAGAGTATGCGTAAACACAAATTTTTAAACTTAAGATAACGAAAACAAAATCTCAATAATCTGGAATAATTACCGAAAAATATCGTAGCAATATTTGAATAATTTCTAATTCAATCTTATTTATTGTATATTATATTATAAAATATAATAATAATTTCGAACTCATATACGTATACAAACGCGTATGTGTATGAGAGTTAGGCAAATTAAAAAAAAAAACACAACACTTTAAATTGTAGCTACTAAATTGACTTCAAAAACATGACTTATGAACTACGTACCTATAAACGCTTAGATAATTATAGATAGGAGATTAAACCCACATGGTTCATATTCATTTAATATGCTTGGTGTTCATTATGAATGTAATATTCGTTCGCAGCCTCGGGCACTTGGTTTCATGTGACATGGGACACAATGTAGTAAAGATAAGGTGTTCCCTTCCAAGCCAGTGGGTCTATTGTCAATCTCTTACGCAGCGACATGCTGAAAGGAATGGCCAGTAGGGTAGCCTCAAAGCCATTGTGGATAGAGATTAGCAGTTGATATGTTCCGGAATCCATTGCAGTTTTTATTCATAGTTCACTTTGTAGAAAAAGATCAACATATTTAGATAAGTCACGTTTACAGTTTATTGTATTATATTCTCTGCTATGCTTTTAACTTAGTTTTTATACCAAACAATTACTAAGGGACCATCGTCACGTTATTGATTATTGTAAAAATAACCATTTTAAAATGAAACATTACCTATACTTATACGAATAACAGAAATATTTTTCTCGTGTGTTCTGTTTTGAAGGGACAAGCAGAGAAAAAGTTCTTAAAGAAAAAGTATTAAAGGTGTAAAAACGGTGTATTAAAGGCGTAAAATCTATCGATCCACGCGTATTCAGCTTGGTGGACGATGGCCTAAACCTCTCTAAGAGAACACTCGTGTCCAATAGCAGGACAGTATTGAGTTGATGACAACGGCATCATCGTCACACATTTTTTTGTCTTAAATAGCTTACGAAAAATGAAAATAGGTAAGTACCTATATAGGTAATATAACAAGACTAGCGCAAGTCCTAATAAAATACGGTGGTACAACATGGTGGTTATCATTATATTCCCAACAAAACATTCATGTTCCAAAGTACAATTTGGTAGTTATGTGTGGGTGTTATTTATATCAAAGTCAATTTCCTTCGTAATAAATCATAGTAACGTATTTCGCCCCTAAAATAATTTCGGAAACAAAGAATTTCCTTGCAAGCGATAAAATGATAAGAGGAATAAAATTTAGACAGTTTAGTTCTCCTTTAGTGAAAATGGCTTCCTTTAGATAGAGAAAGCGTATAATGGAATGCAATAACTCTTGACCGGGTGTGCGAAGAAATAACAGTGTGTCATATTTCACAACCCTCCAACATTTTTATAAAAGCGAACCATCTGCTTTTGACCCCTCATTCTTTTTGTTTCACGAATTATTTCTGTATTAGTAAAATAGGCCTGATTCACGAGTTGCCTTATCGACGTATGCGAAATCGGCGATTTTTGGACAGCGTAGAAAAAGTTATATTTTTAACTTTTTTTAGTGTTAAATATTTTTATATGTTGTAGGTATATATTTTTTAATATATATATTACTCGGTCACATGTCATAGAAAACTAAACTAAGCTTAAAATCTGTTTTTAAAGTTTTTTGGCCTGTAGTTGAATTATTTCAAGAGATAAACAAGAGCCCTAATGAAAATTATATCCTGCGTCATTATTGAGCACCCAATTTTTTTTTTTTTTTATTTTTTTACATTTTTTTTTTTTTTTTTTAATATATTTTTTTAACATACTTTTCTTTGTTCTTCGTCTTTGTTTGCTGTTCTTCTTCGTTCCTTTTTGTACGCTGTTTTTCTTACTGTTTTTTTCTTATGTTGCTGTTTCGTAGTCAGGTCGTAAAAAGTCAATTGCTGGTTAAAAACCTAATAATATCTACAAAACATTGAACTTAAAAAATAATTTTAAAAACGTAGAAAAAAAGCATAATTATTGTAAATATTACAAACCATAAGTATAATCGTGGCTCCTTTTACCCGCCGTCTAGGTGGCCCTTATTAGACTAAAAGACATATTTCTAAAATTTTAATATAAAATTGTTAAATATCGATATAGCAATTAAACTGACCTTGATTAACATTTACAATTCACTCATTATAACTATGAAACAGCAACTTTTATTCCCAGCAAGATCTATTTCGTACATTATATTTTTTTTGTAGAAGGATTTTTACTACAGCGTGGCGCGAATCAACTGCCAAAACGGTTTCGGGGATACTGACAGGATGGCGGATCCTATGATCACGCGATCTCGAATATAAGCCTTCCTATTGGTCCTATAAATGTGTACATAAACGCAATATAATAAACTTGTTAAAACTATGTTTTTGATGTAGTGGCTCTTGTTAAATCCCGGCCCTACTTACCCTCAGGTACCTTATTTTAACTACTGAATTTACGCGAATTTGACCCATCTACTAGCACAGTGCTGCCGCCTTGCTCGTTTAACCATATAGGTATTGGTATGGTCTTTTGTATTTCAACCAAACCTAGCCAATCTCTTCATAAACTTTTCGTTACAATTAGGTTAGAATGGAACATAAAGCTACCGCGCTCTTTTATCTTATGATAAAAATTATAAAAGTAAATAATCAATTTACTATTCCAACGAATTTAGAGCTGAAGAATTATGATTAAACTTTCGCCATTCCGAGACTTCCGGCACCGCGGGCGTTTAGAAACAATAAAACTCCTATTAGAAATTAGTCCTATGACCGCCTTAATACAGCCCACAATTCATTTAATTACTTGAAAACTTGCACGGGAAATTGCGCTCTAACATTTCGTCGTAAGAGTGCCTTTGCTGAGGGGTAGCTAAATTAAATAATGAATGCGAAATACCCTTAAACATGAACCAGTAGCCGTGTGAAGTGGATCGAGTGGAGGAGCGGACGCAATGGAAGGCCTCTGAAATTTTCTCATTAAGAATACTCATCAAAAACCCGAAGACCACTTACGAAGCGCTCACTTTAACGGAACTCATTATAATGATATTCAAAGCGTGGAAACGCAGATCTTCTCTGTCGATTGTAGGTAGTTGAGAAATCGTTGAAATTTCCTAAATCACTGCCTACTTAATATTTTTCAATGACTCTTTTACTCTACTTGTAATATAATAATATCGTAAAATTACATACATACATACTTTCTTAAATTACCTATTTATGTATTCATAATGAATTCTTGTCTTATCGTAATCTATGGATTATTCTGTACTAGGTATAAAATACGGCAGCGGCAGCATCGATTCATTTCTATCGTATCGAGCAAAAATAATAGAATTTTGCTTTGATTCTTTTGTCCTTTACATACAGTATCACACTTACAGTACAGTATACAGGCGAAATAACTTAGGCTAAAAATAAATTCGTAGCACCGTATCAAATCTGAGACCTTTTTTTATAAGTAGGTACCAAACGAGCATAGTTAAGCACGGTAACAGAACGGAGGTGCAGCTACCAACGACTGCTTTCGTAACGCATTTTTGTTTCATCGAGTTCCAATTCACAACAATTCTAAACAAGTTTCACTCAAAAAAAACTTTGAGGAACCCAAGTACAGTCAACATGAACCTACGGAGTTACGGACCAGCGTTTCCGACAAAAAAAAATTGTTTGTTTCACTAACATATTTTTATATTTCCTGTCATATTACGTTGACATGCCATTCAGTATTATTCCATAAATTAAATGATATAGGCGCAATTAAAATATTGTTGCGTTACATAATTGTTTGTACGTGTGAACGGAAGCATGCTGATTGACTTTGACAAAATTAAATGCGCGCCGATTAACGTGACAAAATTAATTATACGTGATAAATTCAATAAAATTCTGCTTTTTAAAGTTTAACTAAATTACTATACAAGAAAACATTTCAAAAAACTAAAATTAATAATATAAACCTCAGGCTCATAAAAAAATCTCAAATAGAAACATCTCGATCACGTTACTTTAAAAAAAAAAACATTAAGAATACCTCCATTGACTAACCAAAACATCCATTAACTATGTATAAAGGTGGTAGAACTCCTTGTGGTTCGAGTCTGGAAGCACCACCGCCACACCTATTTCTGCCTAATAACAGCAGTGTTATGCTGCTATGATTCAGGACTGCAGGGTGTGGTAAGGGAGGCATACTTTACGAGGCATTCCATCTTAGTCCTCAGAGGTAGCAACGCATCTGTGGCTAATCTTAGGTGAGAATTTGATCTTACCTAAGGTTGATTACAAATGTCCATGGGAGGCAGTGGTCACTTACCACCAGGTGGGCTGCATGCTCGTTTACTACTTTCATAGTTTCGTCTAATAACCATACTGGTTTTCCACAAGGTCCTTTATAATGTGTATCTTAAAAGTTTACTAACCACCTGAAACTATTTAATGGTGAAATTATTTAATGATGACTGATATATTAATAATATGATTATTATAAAATATATTTCCGAAAAATAATCTCTCGTGGTTTTATCATACAAAAAACCCCATCGATAATTGGAGTATATAGGTAGTTTTATAAATCGTAATTTATAAATCTCTATCTTTTGTAGATTTAATGTAAATTTTTCACATTTAAATAAAGTACCATGTAATAATAATGTATTTATTCAACAGTTCTTTAAGGTTCTTTTTTCGTCTAAGTAATCGCGTCTGGCAGTAACCGGAGTATATGTTGACACACAATACACAGGAAGACGCTGTTGACCTCTCCTGGATTTTCTCCCTTTGTCGCTTCCTACAATTTACGAAGAGCGTGGTGCTATTTAAGACAGACACCACACAACACACGTAATATACTCGTATGTAGGTTTATTTAGCAATGTTTAGTTTTAAGGATAGACCATAGGTTGATGAAATAAAAGTCAAAAATGCTTTTCCACTTCATACTCACTGTATGTCTTTATTTATTATATTTTTTTGTATTTTTTTATAAATTTATTTTATTTTAAAACTTCTCTTTAAATCAAACTTTATATTAATATTAAATATATAATATCTCGGATGTATTTACACGGTATGTACAGCCCTCGTATGTACACTTACTGTATATGTATTTACAACAACGGTTAGGTATACATCTAACAACGCACTACGCTAGCCAAACGAACCAATACACATATACAAAAAATACGTCGCACTCGGTGGCACCGAAACTTTCATCCAATTAAATCATTTTAATTAAATTCTGTAAATGCAACGGCTTACTGCTTTGATCATTGATTAATTTTCGGTACATAATATATCTAATCAACATTTGATTAATGATGGGCCAATAGACCTGAATTGGGTTTATTTTTAACTGAACGACACTTAATATATATTTCAGATATGTATATTTATTGCTGAATTTATATACTTAGGTACACTCTCTGACCAAAAAAGAAGACAGCGCCTCGTGATGCATTATATTGGGGCATAATTTTAAACTTTAAACTTTTACAAATCTGAGCTTTATGTTGTGCCATATATTATTTGCCTATTACTCGACCAAGCTAACTAGACGAACGGGAGGAATGCGGTCTCCTTTTCCGGTCCCGCCTGATGCCCCGCTCTCTTCCTGGTACCCTTCGCGCCTAAACTCCCTAATCTGTTATGGTTTAAATAATAAATAACATAATAAAATAAATAAGCAAATATTAATTTGTTGTACTCATTAGTTTTTGTTACAATGATATCCAAAATAAGTAAAAAAGCGTTGTTTACGTATAAATGATAAGACAGAAATTTATTAAAATTTATATTTCATTTAAATCAACATCATCAAATAATCATTTTTGCTATTTTTGACATATTATCAGAGACAATTTATCACATTAACACATTTACGATTGAATTTTAATATTTGACATTGTTTTGTTATAATCATTAATATTTTTCACTACTCTATCGAATTGGTCAAACTGTAATGGTAGATGTAGTTTTGTATAAATAAATAATAAAATAAATATATTTATGTCATCAGTACTCGCGAGCTTGCGAGTGATGTCACTTTTGACATTCGTTTAGTTAGCTTGGTCGGCTTGTTTATTTTTTATTTTTAAATTTAAAGCTGCATGATACAATATTTTTTGCATTTAATACAAGCACATAAAAATCTATTAATAATTACAATAATTGTCAAACGTCAAGAGAGAGCAAAACATATATTATGGCTCATTTATTATTTTCAGAAACTTGTCTATCCAGTATTTGTTTAAATTAAGTTATTAATATGAAAATAGTTTCATCGTCAAAATGACATAAACAATTAATTTATTTTCTAACATACCGCTTTGATACAGTGCAATCATCTTAAAATATTATTGTAGAAAACTTATCCATATCACAAGTTTAATCTTAAAATGGATACCAGAGAGAACAAAAATCATTTTTTTACAGTATGTATATTATTGGGCTCATTATTTTAAGTGCGAATTGTACCATATCTTTGAGAAATGAGTAATACTATTATTATTGTTGTGTATTAGTTGTCTCTGGTAATGTAAAGGGCAACCCTGTCTCTGACCTGCTCTAGGTAGTTTATGGTAACTTTTAAAATGTCGGCGATTGTGAGTCATGTAAGAACTGTTTTATTTTAAAGTAATATTAATGTTAAATATTAAATATAGAAGATTCGGTCGGTGTACAAAAAGTGTTTTATTTAACAATTATTATTATTGCAAACTACAAAAGTGAATTCCGTGCGGTCCGCGCAGATACATAATTAGAGCTTGGCTATGTATGTATTTTTTTTAATTTTTACAATGTAAATCGACCACCTGATGGTAAGTGGCTAGTACTTATTTGTACTGCTCAAATGTTTTAAATCTGCGCATCACAATCTTTTACGTGGTACGACAGCCATAACATGTATCAATATGTCGTAACGCCCATAAAATTTACTGTTTTTTAGGTTACTTTACATGTATAGTATTGTTTTCCTTTTACTTACGCTTCGTAAACCCCAAGGCGTCGCAAGCCACACTTTGAAAACACTGTTTTATATTTAAGTCAAAACCTATCTTCACTATATCCATACGTATAAATCCGTCTTATTCTTGTCAATTTCAAAACTTATAAATTTGCTTTGTATTAATAAGGCAAAGCGCTACAATATAATATAATGAATATAGTTGATTAATGAAGTAAATTTGATACTAATTCTAGGTCATCATATACAAACTTTGTTACAGAACCTAGCATCTATGATGACGAACAAAACCAAAAACCTAATCGAATGTTTACAAGAACTTCAACATTACAAGTATTCAGACCCTGAATCGGCGAGACACACCAATGCGTTAGCGGAGAAAACATTCCACCTACTTTTTGATATAGGGCAACAGAATATCCAGTATTCACAGCACGACAAGGAACTGTTAGGTGATCTTTTAGCAAAAACTATAGATCCATTGCAAATTAACATTGAACGAGCAGCTTGTATGTACAAAACAAAGCTAGACAATGCCATTCTAATCAAACGCTCAGCCGTTCAGTTTCTTATAGATCTATTTGGAGATTTTCCCAATAATGCTGGCAAAGACAAACTTGCGGACGTACTAGAAAAGAAGAATATAAAAGAGAGTATTTCGATTCTCAACAACATAATTAGAGATTTTGCCGACATTTCCGATTCCGACGAAGGTCCTAATATGAGGATTAAAGTGCCTAATGTGCCAGCATCTCATACATGGTGGCGTTTATGATATCAAATATGTTAAAGAAATAGATAAGAAACATTACAAGTATTTAAATCTTAAGATTTTGGACTCTGTACCAGTAATAATTACGTGACTGGAGATTTAAAGGGTGCTAAACAAGCGATGTATGAAGCAACAAGATCAGCTGCAGTTATGTCTGGTGACGCAGTAGGTGTGGTCGGAGGACCTGCAGGGATGGCTGGAGGCGCTGTAGCGGATGATATGGTAACTGATCTTTTTGCTACAACCGCTACAGGCTCTCTGGAAGGTGTACTCGCTGGCTAACAGGCATCGTCACTGATATTGCTAATGGAAATCTTCTAATCGAGTCATTTTTGAACCTTACTCTACGTTTAGCTGTCGAGGTAGTTGGTGGCATTGGAGGTGGAAGTGTCACTCACTCAGCCACGAAGGCTGTGTCAGAGGCAGTTGGTAAGAATATCGGTAAAGAAGTTGCCAAAACTATAATAACTAAGGAGGCTACGGTTGTTGTACGCACCGCAATCATCCATAGCTTTGCGCGTACATTTATAGTGACTGCTAACGCACCTCAAGATTCTAGTAAACAATGACCACAAAAAAAAAAGTAGAAAAACAAACTCTAACAAAAATAAAGATTGTTATGAAGCAAAATCCGAAAGTGGTAATCCTGCAAGCAGTTCAGGCTCTGAACTGCCTGAAGAAAACCGAAATATAATAAAGCAAATGTATTGTGAAAACAATTTAAGCCATTGGGATGCTTTCCTAAAGATATTTGATGTGATTTCTCTAGACGATATTTGCATGGGAAGGTCTAACATACAAATATTTAAACATTTAGAAGATGGTCAGCGGAAAAGTTTAAAAAAACGTATTAGTAACTTAAGAAGACACGGTGATACGTGCTTGTTACGAATAATAATAATAGTCGTTAAATTTTTCATGAAATTCGACGAACCTAACGAAACATTTCAAAACATTATCAGCTTAGTACAGTTTATACAGACGTATGTAGGTGAACAAGTGACCCAACGGAAAAGGAAATCAGAACAATAAAATCATTTGAAGAAAGATTTAGAATGATAACGAATGAGGTTACACTGGAAACTGTGAATGACATCTCGGACATATGGTACAAATACAAAAGTCTGAAGTATTACATTCAGCACCACAGAACTCGAATCTGGCCCACCTTTCGGAACATCTAATCAGCGGTATACCACTACTACTAACGACCAAGCTAACTAGACGAACGGAAGAAATGCGGTTTCCCTTCCTGGTCCCGCCTCACGCCCCGTTCGCACCTATACTCCCTGAACTGTTTTGATTTTAGACAATAAAATACATAAGCAAATAATAATTGGTTGTACTCATTCGTTTTTGATACAATGATAGCTAATATAAGTAAAAAAACAGTAACTTCACATATAACAGGGGTTCTATAATAACCCAAGCAAAATCTGCTTTAATAGCTAACGCTGTCTTTCGGTTTGAAGGGTGAAGGCCTTTACCTATGAAAGTGAACCATATCTTGCCAAACTAGTCTTGTTTAGTTCAATGTAAGGCAAGATAAATAAAGCTACGGGACCCTTTATTGCCCATGATAAATAAAAGATAGTTAAAACTAGTAACATTGTTAAAAATATTAATACAAAAACCTACAATAACATTTTTTTTTTGTTTATAATGATATATTTAATTTAACGCTTTGGATGTGTTTTCGTCATAGTCAAGTGAAAGTATTATAATATTTTATTTCTAAAATGGTCTATTTACTACCTTTCATTTGATACCTATCTTTAGATTAGACGAGCTGCGTGGCGGAGTGGTTACCATACCGATCTGACGCGCAGTGGGTTCCAAGTTCGATTTCCGACCAGAGAGTCATCTGAATAATTTAGATTTCTCTTCTGGTCTGGGTGTTTGTGTGTCCATGGCATCCGCGACACAGGAGAAAATCCTATGAGTGTAGAAAGTGTGTGTGTATATTATCATGATTATAAAAAATAAACCCCTCCGTCCCTCCTGACCCTATTTGCAGGAGTAATTTTTAAAAATTATACAGCCGTAGGCATATTCATTTCAGCTTTTAGTCCTCAAAAATTTTAATATGCCTGCGACCAACCTCAGATTTTTTTTTATATAACATTGAAGTAGCAACTTGAACTAAATTGAAGTAGTAACTTCATATAGAACATAAGTTCTATCTGAAGTCAAACACAGATGCGTTGCTACTCCCGAGGACTGAGATGATCGCCTCATGTAAAAGTGCGCCGGCAACCACACTCTTCCAACGAGACGCAAGAAATGCTTCAAGCTAGAAATAGGTGTGGTGGTGGTACTTCCCCGGTCGAACTACACTGGTTATACCACCTTGTAAACTTGTGATTAGACTTGAATTGTATTTCGGATGAAAAACAGATGTGTAATGTCCATTAGCAGCAGTGGCCAATTACCATTAAATGAGTGTAACATAGCGTATCTAAGGCTTTCGTTTGAGAGGTACTCGAGGTTGTGATCATCAAAGAATTTGTCGTCCTCCTTAGGAGTAAGGCAAATAAACAAACTCTTCCTAATGGGAGATATAAGTACTCACTTTGAAGCTGTGGCCCTCACACAGTTGGACAGAAATAGGTTTCTATATAATAACAGCAGTGTAAGGCGCTACTGTATTTTGGTATGAAAGGTGTGGTAAAGGAGACATACTTATCCGAGGCTTACTAACTTATGCCGTAGAGGTAATAACCATCCTCAAGTAAAACAGGCCTTATCTGGGACTGGGTGTGCTACGGTTTCACCCGCTACTGAATAAGAAAGAAAACATAGCGTGATGTTATATAGCCTATAGCCTACCTCAATAAATGGACTATTCAACGCAAAAAGTTTTTTTTAAATTCGAACCAGTAGTTCCTGAGATAGTCCGTTCTACCAAACAAACTCTACTGCTTTATAATATTAGTATAGAAGTATAGATTAATTACAGGTGTCCAAAGCGGCAGACTATCAGGTGGATTGCATGCTCGTTTTCTAGTAATTCCTACCTAATATCATAAAAAATGCAGCCTTCATATCCCACTAGGACTATTGGATTCAGTAACTATATAAACTATATACACCAGTAACTATAACTATCATAAATTATGAACTAAGCCATATCCATCTATCCAGCAGTCTTTC
>DWLI01000225.1:0-25358 GCA_018249915.1 Cecropterus dorantes dorantes
TAATTTCGGCCATGTATCTCATGCTGGTGATCCGGGTTTGATTTCAAGGCACGTACTCTGATTTTTTTTTTGCAATTCTTAAATAATCAATAGACTTTCTTTTTAACGGTATAGGTAAGATAAACGTGAGAAAATCTACACATACGATTTTAAATTAACATAAGAGCCGGTAGTAACAATATGATTTGACCAAGGAAGAACCTCCGCCTCATCTGTTTCTAGCGTAAAGCAGTATTGCGGATTCCGACTGATTTACATGTAATATTACTCAGCTCCGTAATCTGCTTTAGGTAGAATAATTGTTCTATATATATTCAATTTTACTATAAAAAAAAACAATCTTATTAAAAAAAATGTTTTAAAGGCTTGTGAATCTCCAAACCGCATTATGTGCCAGTATGGCACATATTAAGTTTAAAAGACTTATACTGAGAGAATACTGCCACAGCCCGTGCCGTAGAGCAGTAATAAGTTGTTCATGACATTACATGTAGTTACAGTTATATATAGCAACGTAAGCCAAGCTAATGTAGCGTAGATCAGGTCTAAGAGGTAATAAAATCATAGAAGCGCATAATAGTTGGCAGTGACACACATCCCCATTGAATAAGCAATAATGTGTCAGTGTAGGCAATGTTTGGATTTATTTCTCACATAAATAAATATTAACCATGCATGTTAACACAGAACTCCACTAGTATTCAGAGCTTTGGGTTAAGTCAACAAAAAGAATACACAATCACAGCTGAGTAAATTAGCGCTGTTTTATTGTACCGCGTACGAATGTAGTTTTGTTTTATGTAATAGAAGAAACGCACAGGCATGCTATCTACCTAATATTAATCATTCATCGCAACCCATGCAACCTCCAGAAATATTGATACGTGGAATCCTTTTGTGGTTCGACTTTGATGAAATTAAATAATTTTTTGCATTATTTGCCTTAAAACAACAGTGTTAAGCGTGAATGTATTCCGGATTAAGGGTGTGTTAAGTCAAACATACTTATGCCGAGGTGTACCAACTTAGTCCTGAGGGGGTAGCAACGCATCTTAGGCCGACCTCAGGTAGGTCTCTTGAGCCTGATAACAGACAGTCCATGGGCGGCAGTAACCACATAACTGGTTAACTGCTTGCTATACTTGGCTCCTGGTGAACTGTTTGCTTATTTGCTACTTCTGTAATAGTTTGAAATCGATTCAGTATACGAGTTTCTACGTGTACAAAAAAAGCTAGAAGGAACACGGCTATTAGAGCTAAACATATGACTATAGATACCATCGAGAGGAATTTATACTCCCATTTTTTTAAGTATTTAGAGCAAATAAATTAATGATAGATCGAAGAACACTTTAAAACAGTGTCCATATTAATTTAAAACTTTTATTTCTCGGTTACAAGCCGTAGGCAGCTATAATTTATGATATACGATTCAGCTGGCCATTAATTTAATTTGTTTTCCACACTTTCACCTACATTTGGTGACCTCATCTGTATTTATTAGCGGTGTTTAGTTTGATTAAAGATTACACAAAATAATAAAGGTGTGTCGAAACCCATTTAGAATAATTAATTTTCAAAACTACATGTTAGGTGTATAATAGTAATTTTACTTAATATAGTTATATAAATTGAAGTGTTTGTTCATATCGTCATTATAATTTTTGTCTGTGGCCCAAATGCATATATTATAATCTTAACATGCAGCAGTAAGTACCTACCTACTGTTTCGAAACATTGTCGACCTTCTATATCTCTGTGCGCGTAATGTTCCATTTTTTGTATAAAACATGCACACTAATATTGTTTTTTATTAAAAGTGTTAAAAGTGATACATGAATTAATTGTTGTTTTATTTTGTTTCAGGTAAATTTTCTACGTAAACTTCTACACTATTATAAAACAAAGAAGTGTTTAAGGTGAGGCCTCCTACCTAATCTTTTTTAAATAAGTGAAATAGATTTCTCGAATAAAATAAACATTATTTACGGTCGGCGTCGTACTTTGCCGCTTTAATTAATAAATTCGTGTTTTATGCCGTTAACGAGCTGATTGAGAGCGCTCTACAAAATGCAGACGTAAAAAAAAATTTATACGCTCGCGAGACGTTCTCCGAGAGAAAATTCGTCGGTAGCGGTACATGCGAAATCTCTCACAATTTACGTTCATCACGTCAAACTTGAAAACAAAATATGAACTCAGGAGTATCACGCGAACGAATACGATTTGTATTGCACCTAGAAATTTTTGGTTAGATATTTGGTCGGCCAAAGTATAGTATCTATGCAAACTGTATCTCGGTTGAGTCGGACGTGGTTGTTTGTGCGCTAACGTTATGGTCGCTAGTAGAGCACACGGAGCCACAAGCAATGCAGGCAGCACTCAAACTGGCTCGGCGCGGTAGTGAAGGTCAGTGCTCCTGTGATTCCGGCCGTAGTGCTCCGCGATAGAGTCACAAGTGGCGGACCGCAGGAGAGAGGCGGCGGCGGTGGGGTCCTCGCAGGCGAGCGTGCGTTGCCTCCCTTCAGTCAGTTGAGTCGCAGCGGTGCACGCACACCGCACGCAGTTCTCGCGCGCGCAACGAGAAGGTATGCACGTACCGACCACCGCACCGCCGCCGTTCGACGCATGCACTCGCTTCCGGTGGTTGCTCTCCATCGATTATGGATATCGTCGCGTTATCGGCTACCTCGTTTAAATGTTATGACTAACTAGTTACCCCGTTGTCTTCTCCGGTGATGAGTGCCATTCGTGTAGCAACCACCGTAGAGGTTCGTGTGTTGATCGGTGTTATTGTTTCGGTGGAGTGATCGGGGGATCGGCCCTTAAGTGCAAACGTCGTTAACCGTGGAAATCTGTTGAACTAAATATTCCGACAATAAAATTATCAGTGTTCTTAATGCTGAAGATAATATCAGAACAATTACTTAATACGTTTACAAACAGGGACTTGTTGTTATCTAAATGATGTGTTCAATATGACAGAGTCAAACTGTTCATAAATATGTATGCACATTAATAATGCGACTTGGCCTTACTGATCGACGAATGTAATGTTTATTCAATGTCAGTCCAGTGAAAAAAATTCACGATACAGTAGCCGTAGGCGCTCTATGAGTTGGTCCAATCTGTCATACGTAGCAAATAGAGCAACAAGTTTCTAAGCACTGTCCTAGAATATATGTTTATATAGCGATAGCGATCGCACAGCAGCTGGAGTTGAGACAGGCGAGGATGTGTCGGTCGCGGGCCATATGGCAGCCCCGCCACTAGCCATATTAGGGACGCCATCAAGGCGACACTTGTTGCACTTATACGGTATAACTGCTCCACATTACAACCTAATGCATAAGTGACGTCTTATCATTTATCCGCAACCTAATATATAAAGTCATATCATTGCGCGTTTCTTATAAATGTTTAGTTAAATTAGTCGATAGCGATCTCGTTAACGTCTCGGATGATGCAGTGCTGACGCGATCGGTAGGATAACTGCATAAGAGATAAGGTAGGCAGCGGTTCGCGAGTGCGTTATGCAAGCCGCGAGTGGGAGCGGACGGGGCGGTTCGTTGACCAGTGCGTTGTCCCGCCACGCCACCGCCCACCGCGAAGGTCGCGGCCCACAGCCTACATATTCCCATACTTGCACTATACGCGAAATAAATACACTTGACCGACATCATCCTCGTAAGCATCAAACTCCCGGCAGGTCCCCTGTCCGCATCACATTTGTTTGGAATATATTTAGTTCGACATATGTCCACGACTAACAATCTCGTTGCAGGTAGAGTCGATATGTGTTCAGTGTGCTCTTTACCAATACGAGTCTAAGTGTGAAAAGATAAGTTATTTTTATTAGTAGTGGAAATTTTGATCTCAAAATGGTGACTTCGAGAATACCGGCTTATTCTCTCAATTCGGAGTTCAACAGGGAGTTCAGAAGTTTCCGGATAACGCGAGCAACACCGCGGTCTACACTGTATGCGCCCGCCATAGTGCCCATCCACGAATACCCGAGGGTCAGCGTGCATGAGAGGCGGGAGGCACTTAAGGCAGCACTCGCCAAAGCGTGGTCGTCTAAAAGTAGTGAAAAGAAGAAACACGACACATGGACCGCTCCCAACGAACAGAGCAGGGCTGGCATCATAGCTACAGATTTCGCCGTTAAACCGCACTATAAGAACGGTGTAAACGGCGAAGAGGTATCGCGTGTTGCACTCGTTAAACACGAATTTGAAAGCAAGGATGCAGAACGAACAGAAAAAATTGAAAACAATGTGGAGAGCGGCCAACCTGCCAGTTTTACTTACGGACGGTTCAACGGTAACGGTATAGATATACAGGAAACACTAAAGAAGAGCTGTGATAAAGGGTTACACAATAAAGATTTAAGCTATAGCGACTATTTAAACAATGTTCCTAAATGTAAAACTAGTTTCGAAAATAACTTCCTCAAACAAAGCCACGAGGAGCGTTGTAGCAAACGAAACGGGTACGTCACGTCCAAACGCGGCGACAGAGACATTAACCTAAACAACATCGAATACAGCAGCCTGAACGGCGACACGTATGATTCTTTGAAGTATTCGCGATTAGCGAACGGAACAGAATCAGTGCAATATAAAAGTTACGGTAAAACGGACACCGTTAAGAGTAAATTACTCAGCACAGATGGTCCAAAAAGCGTGACGTCTTGCAACGGCGAGAAACTCAATGGTTACGCGGGCGCGGAGCGTCGAAGCGCGAAGGATCAGCAACAGAGATTGCTGACGAGCGGTCCCAAGTCCGTCGTGGAGCAGAGGCTCGCCGAGAGGCTAGAGGTGAAGGTAGCGGAGCTCCCGGCTCTATACCTCGGCGTCGACTCCTGGACGCCCAAATCTGCCGCTTTCCAGAAGAGCATGCGTGAACACGAGTGGAGCGTATCGTATGTACCCAGCGCACTTGCGCAAATTCACCTCCGATTGCTTCTAACAAATCCAATCCTATCATTTTCCCTCGGCGAACACAACCCTAATTCTCAGTCCGTCGCTTAATACGGGTGTGTTGTCCAGGAGCTTCGTATCAGTTTATAATGTCGAGACTACAAAATAGATTCGACTCTGAGCGTGTCTGTGCGCATATAAATAGAAAAAAAAACAACTCCAAAGGCAGGCGAGCACATTGCCGGGAGGTGGAGTGCATCGACTTCGCTACTGGTTCGCAGTGCAGCGCGAGCGCGCTTTTACAATCGTGTTTCGCAAGCCATTAGGCTTGGTTATCCTAGCTATTTATTCTTGATAGCAGAGATTTATTCAAATGCAGTTTTATATCGCTATAAATAAATTCAAACCTGATGTCTCGGTCGTTTTCGCCTCTAGTTTATGTTCCCAATATGGTTTTGTGATATCCGCTTTTATAGTTAATGGATTCTAAATTTGTTGTTCTCGTTGTATCGATTAAAGCCTAACAAATAACAACTCCGATTTAAAATATTTAACTTAGCTTAGCTTATAATTTCCAAAACAAAAACGTGTTAAATTGAAATTAAAATGAGCAAAATTGTACAAACTTTAAAAGTAAATACGTTTCGCAAATTTAATGTAGACATAGTCTACGTATAACAATTCGCGTGTTTCTTAATCGTTTAAAAACGATTAATCTGAATATTGTTGCATTCGTTACCGTGCTCTAGCTAAGAAACACATTTCGAAGTTGCTTAACGATGCCCCTGACACGTAATAGATTTTCATAGGTGTATTGTTATCGCGACCGAATCTATTTACTCGAGGCATTATGCAGTGCGCCGGTATCGGCGAGGGTCTGGGGACTGGTTGTGCAAAGCAAAAGCCGTTGCACAAGCGGTGACTCACCAGCCGGGCTCTATTATCCATCCCGCTGACGATTGCCTCATTTCGTACTTCATTATCGCCTCTTGATTTAAACAAACGTGCCACCAAGTAACTTGCATGTGACATAAGTCAAAAGTCAGGTTTTCGCTGTCTTTATGTTTAGTCTAATGTTATTTACTTCGGTTTGAAAGCTTATCTTGCAATAAGTACCGATGTTTCATTATTTATTACTTTTATCGTATCTTATTTTGATAAACAAAGACCTCGATTTGCATCGTATATAAAATTTCAAGGATTACAGCTTTCAGGCTGCGAAGTGAGCTTTATTCGGATGTTTTTTTTTTTTGTTCAAAATCAGATAACTAACTGGCAGATAGGTCGCTATCGGATAGGCGCCATGAATACTTCAAATTTGCATTCCTATTGTATGTTCACATAAAAACTAAGCACACAAATATTCCACAGATCCGTGGGCGCTCACTCTGTGTATAACTTAAAAGATTCGTCTCGATAGCATTTAGTGAATGTTTCAAGGTCCCGTCCTGGTTAATACGCTCGCAAAGGATTTGTCAACCTGGTTTTAGCTACATGACGTAATTACATTATATTGTCTCTATTATTTCTTCTATAAACGTCTCGTGTTAACTGTCACAAACAAACCACTTTATCTTCGATTCATTGAGGTAACAAAATGTTACATACGCTTTATATTATGCTAAAAAGTTGTAAATTAAATTTAAAACGCGAATTATGGAGAGAGAGAAAGCGCTCGAGAGTTCGTGGTAGAAGCTGTGGCTTTTCCTCATCCATTGAACCATTTTAGCTTGCACGATTTAAAGCTAAATGCACTATTGTTATAAGCGGGGATAACAGTATCTTATCTCACGTTTGCCAGACATTCACGAATTTCCTTTAATATATTTTATGGCAACTTTATTACTAATAAAGCGGAATTAGCCAAAGTTTATTCGTTTTCTTTCAGTTTTACTCGTATGTATCCGTTTTGAATGATCAAATAACCGGTCTCGTCAAGCGCTAAGCAAAAAAATAAAATGCTAACGATGAAAAGCTTCTGTTGTAAACAAAGGCTTCGAGGTATTAAGAATTTCAACTTCGAAGCTATACGATGTACGAGTATAAGTTAGAATTATAGTATATTTTAGTTAATTTACTTTCACAAATTGTTCGACGGCAATTTTTATTATTTGCATGTCACCAACAACTAAACATTTCGTGATTTTGTTCTGTAAGTGTCGCGATTGGTAACGCGACTTTGTGTCCAGTTCACGTACATCTGACAAATGTCAAAAGCGGAGTGTAGTTACGCAGTTCAACTTTCACTGCGCGACTGGTCCCGCCGGCGCGTGCGCACGTGTGCGTTACACCGTCTCGTACTGTGCTCGATTACCGCCCCGTGGTTTCTTACCGCTGATGTAATGATATCGAGCATCGCTGTAGTCATTAATATGCTTATTACAGTTCATAGGTTGTCTCTGTGGTATAGAAAGCTCGCTTGCCGAGATCTAAGATTGAGATCTAAGTTTACCTCACAAGGAAGTTAATTTTAACTTTGAATAATGTCTGCGTCGCGCTATATTATCGATTTGCCGTTGCATTGTATTGAACAATGAACAAGACATTTTAAGTAAATGTCGAATATACCTTTCTATCATTAACTTGATTACGTTTGTTGCTATCATTACAATCAAAAAGATGTGAGTTGGTGATATGGCTGCATATGGCTGGGCTCATTAAGTCGATCATGTGGTTGTTAGCGAGAGCCACGCTTGTCATTGACCTGTCGCGAGCGTGGCGCGGGCGGGCGATTAGTCGCGGCGGCACCGTTGACATGGTTCACAGTAATCGCTCATCCGGCGCGGCCTTGTCTGCCGCGCTACGTTCCGTTTGGGCCGCGGAACTAAACTGCAGGGAACGCTTTCGTATTGCACGCGTTCTCTATCGTAGATCAGTATGAACACCTTGGCAATCCAAGGTGTCATTGTTGAATTAGGTAAAATCTGATTAATGGTCAACAATGTCAATTACTCGTTACAGATGAATCCTTGACCCATCACAGTTCGTGTCACGTTAAGGACTGACGCTTTCGATCGATTTCGTAACTCGCTTGCACTGTACCGGTCCACGAATCGATTTATGGTCACGGTTCCACGCGCTGCTCTCTTGACGCGAAGTCTCGCTGACCTTTGATTGCCTTGTTCTTCGTGCCAATTTGCTTACCTGTCGCAGTGTCAATCGTAATAGCCGTAATATTAGGTCGTGAGCGATGTCTGACATTACAACTCGGAAATCCCTTAAGAAAAAGCGTCAGTAAAAGTTCACAGAAAGTAAAAATGTGAAATGTTACGACACAAGGAAATACCAGTAGCATTGTAAACGGCATCGAGATGATTCAATCGCATACACGTGTTGAATGTTTCTAAATATAAAGTACCGTTGTATGAATACCGTCTTCGCTTGAACGTTGACCGCATTGCAAATTAACGTTTTACCTCCGTAGCGTTTTCAGTTAGTTGGTCGTATTTGCGCAATTTCCTTAATGGTGTTGCTCGTTCAGGCGGTAATACGTCACAGGCAATTAGTGTCAATGCACTGTGAACAGAAAGGACTCGTTGGTATTTCCCCAGTACCTGTATAGTTATATAAAATAACCTTTTACTGATCATTTATAATAAGTAATTTATTATTTACGTACCCTGTAACCATTTAAAGCTATATTTGTTTTTACCAAGACTCAACTTTTTACTAATGTTTGAATACGCGCATCTCAGTACCTCCTACGTGTAAAACACTTTCTCAAAACTTTTCTACAAATATTGACTTGCGCCTTTATCACAAGATGCTTTTGCCATTAGTGAGTGAGTGGAACAGAAAGTTTCCTCGCGATTGCAAACAACGATTAAAAATAGTTCTCTGACATAGATTAATGCTTTCAAAATGTAAGACCTTGACCTCTGTAAGTTAATAAAATGGCGTAGAAGTCTAAAGCTCACGAATCGACTATTTTAAAGGATTTTGTATACATTTTAATAAACTTTAATGTCACGTATTAACATTAAAAATAGATAGTCGTAATTAAATAAGACTAATGAAAGCGTTATTGATGATTGGTCTGTATGATAGCAATCAGTTAATTACAAGCAGATGTTGCTATTTTTGTTTATATATTTATTTTCACATGCAAATCTAAACAATTTCTAGTTTCATTTGTAAAGACTTTAAAGTGAAAACATCGTTAATATACATTAGGTGTCAATTCACTTTAAACAACAAACATTTTGTAAAACATCAGATACAAAGATTTAAAAGTGGTAGGACGCTTTGTGGTTCGACTCCGGAGGCACCATCGACTCCCCTTCATATCCTTAATAGCGACAGTGTTAAGGGCTACTTTGTTCTCCTTTGATGGGTGTAATGTAAAGTCATTAGGCATTTCCAACTGAGTCCTCAAGTGTAGTGATAGCATATCTACAGCGGACGTTAGGCAAAACGCCAATCCTTTCTGGGAATCATTACAAATGTCTATCGGACGGCAGTTGTCACTTAGCATCATATGATCTCGTTACTTCTTTTTCCAGGCATAGTTGCCTTGTCTACATCTGATTCTGATTCTCGTTTGAAGCATTCCGAATTAGTCCAACGTAGCACATTATTACGGGCGACTTCAACTACAACTCCATTCTTTTGTAGGGTTGATTACAAATGTCTGTAGAAGACAATGGTCACTTACAATTGGCCCTTAATTTTATGAAAAAAGGTAGGTTGTTTTCGTAGCTTATATCGACAATAGTGTGTACGCGTAACAGAAGGAGGCGTCGAATTATAATGTGTTCGTCGAAAGTGAACTTGTTGAACGTTCCGGTGTTTGTTATTCGCGACGAGTGCACGGCGGTTGTGACGCGCTTGGCTCCAGTGGACATGACGCCATGTGCAATTTGAATAAGCCTTCACGTACACCATGGGGATATTTCCGGTGAGATTGCTTCGAGCACGAAGTCACGAACTAAAGTTTTACGCAACACCATAACAATGTAGATTTATTATACCGAAATCCGATTGAACTCCGCGGTCTATTCCGCTTTGGTCATTCAGGTGATGTCACCTGGGTCATAAAATAGCTTTAGTTGCACAAAATTTAAAATAGTATGTTAAGTTAAGACAGATAGATAAGCAATAAGTTGATAGAGAGTTGAGTTGAAACACATTTTCTGTCCATTAGGCAAATAGTAGGCATAATCGGTCCATGGATGTCCACTAGTAAACTTCTACGAGCGTTTTCGTGCTATTGAGTGGAGGTGTACGTCTCTATCTGTTCTAAAATGGTAACGATCGTTAAAATTATCTGAGAGTCGGACAAACGTGTATTTTATAGCTGCGTGGTGACATGTTTCATTTCATCCAGTTTCTCTTCAGTTGCCGAGACTACATTGATGCCCTACAAAAGTAGGTTAAAGAGACCTATAGCCATACTTAAATAATTTAACTAAACCTTATAGAAACCTGATCTAAAGTGTGGGAATAGCCTAATAGAATCCAGATTTCTGGTCAGCATCACTTGAAACTTAGAGTAATAATAATCATTTTTTCAATTTTGATAGTCAATTTTTCATCAATTACTATGTATAGTATCATTTTGGATACACGTACTGAAATTAATACGTAATATTTGCGCGTCTTTAATATTATATGTGGGTCCCAACTATAATCAATGTTACAATAATTCTGTTATTTCCTTTAATATATTGTTGTTTATAGTTACCGACGCAAAACTTCCAAGTACTAGGGACAACGTCCAAAGTGCGTACGAATCCAGGATAAAATTGTATTGTTGAAACATTTTTTATTGTATGTATTATTACATTGTGTAAAAAAATTGTTTCGTGTAAATCAATTACTTATTATAATATAACTGCGTAATATTATCACTGCTTTATTATTGTTACAAACGTAATGTAATTATTGTTACAAATTTAAAAAATATTAGACTTTACTCGTAACCAGTAAATTCATTGCAACTTTCATTGCATAAAAACCTTTATTACTTCTTATTCTACTTAAATGTTAAAAGAAATCATAGTCATTACTTTGTTTAATTATGATTCTTAACAGATCGAAATAGTTTTTTTTAACTGATAATTACCCTAAAACTATACCCTACAGTAACAGTCCTTAAACGTATTGTTTAAGGACTGTTATATTAGAGTATAGTTACAATACATATAGTTATAATAGTCGTTCATTAAACTAATTTAATTAGTGCAATATACAGTGTCGTTTCCAACAATCTTCGGCTTTTGTAGTATTTTGTTATTTCCTTATGTGTTGTTGTAATTTATTTATTTATAGTTCACGGCGCAAGAACTGTATCCTATTAATGCGACTTGACGGGCTTCCGTGCACACTTTATGCAATAAACAAAGCCTTCAATTTGTGTTACAAATATCACGTAAGCCCACGTTACTATGCCGTGCCTTCTCAGGCTTGAAGAGAATGTTTCAAAACGTCACTTTTATAACAAGATTTTCACGAATTCGTATCATCACCTTACTATTGTAAGGATAGGTGAATGTTTGCTATATTTCTTCCATGCAAAAAATGCTGGACGGATTTGGCTGAAATTTTGTACACAGATAGTTTATGGCCTGGATTAATAAAATAAGATACTCTTTACCGAAGTAAACGTCACCGAAAAGGGGGGAGCTGCAGGACAAAAAGTTTCACATATGAGTAATACACTTAACTGCATAAACAACATTTACTTTTGATTAAACTAAGTTAAATTAAATAGCCAAAGGTCATCTTAGCTTTTTTGTAAAGCATATTAATTTATGACTATTGTCATATTAATTTAATATTCTTGCATGTAAATGTATAATTTGTTGAAACATTACATATTGCTCAAAATTACAAATTGCTACAACAACAAAGACAATAATAATTAATAAATGACAAGATAAAAATTTAACGATTAGCATGGAATATTTGTTAAGAGAATTATTATGATTTTGTAGCTAATGCCAGTTACCTTTAGAATCAATTAACATTCTTGACATTTTGGTGTTTCAAGGCATATTCCGATGAATTCCAATTCTAACGAAGGTCTATCCAATCATACACGTCCAACATTGTGATAAACAATATGACATTAACTTTCGCGAAAAATGCCACCATCCGTGTCAGGATACTGTTCATTAGTCTGCCTTAACGATATTACAAGAGTATTTCACTTTAGCATTAAGATAAACATTTTAAAATGTGTTGCCTTTTAATTAATACTAGTGTCCGAGCGAAGGCTATCGTCACAATCATCGGCCAAAGACGAAGCCGAAACCGAATGTTTTAAAAACAGGGGAAATTCATTTTCATATTGCCTAAAGGTAAATTACATAGCAGTATATTCGAGTTAATGTTGATTATGCATAAATAACTTCTAGAGCTGATTACAATAATTACTTTGAACTTTTCACATTTCGAAATAACATGTATTTCAAATACAACTGGCAAAGTAAGCCCACTACGCAGTGTGCGCTTACCACTGCGCTTTACCATCATCATCAGCCATGGTGTACCTTAGTTTGTTAAGTTTTTTTGCTAGGAACCCATTTTTGGCCGAAAAATTTGACCGAAGCCGAAAATTCGGTCGGACACTAATTATTACCTACTCATAGGAAGGAAGATAGTCGGTAATCATCAAGTAAACCTTTGTTGTTTAACATTTATCGGTGATAAATATTTTTATATTTCACTACGACTTGAACTATGCCTTGTATACTTATGAATAATAAAATTATTATTTTCTATTGTTTCCATACTACACGTTGCTGCTTTGAAAGAATAGCCGCGTAATTCAAAAACCATCATTTTCAAGTTAAAAGATTTTAATACATGTACTCTCGCTGCACTGTGGTTATTGGCCTTTTAATTCTTAGTATTTAACTTCATTCATGGAAAAAAACAAAGCATTGTTTAATTTTTTAATTAGGCTTATCTGTAGAATTAACGTAATTGTATTTAGTTATTATTTACTTAAAACAGCGATGTATTATTTAAATTTTATCGCTTATTAAATTGATTGGAATAAATAACAAAGCCAGATTAAAGAAATTAATAGTAAATCAATTAGGGTGTAAAAAATATTTAAAAGGAAACTGTTTTTTTAATTTATAAAAAAAATCGAAATATAAATGTATTATTTAAATTTTACCGCAAATAAAATTGATGGAAGTAAATAACAAAGCCAAATTAAAGAAATTGATAGTAAATCAATGCGTATGTAAAAAAATCTTTAAAAGTAAACAGTTCTTTTTTGTTAATTTTTTATAAAAATAAATCATCTAACCACGACCTCCTTCGCTAGGTTATCCATTAGGTAAGTGGTCGTAACTCATAACCAAAAGGCAGTGCACAGTACCTACGATAATTACGGTACGTTTGCTATCTAGGTTACAATGCTAAAAAACGAGGCACAACGAAGGTGAAATTGTTGCGTTAATAATCCATACACCACAAAATGATGTACAGTTATTAACTTTAAAAATATAAATAAACTGATAATTCGATCGATACGTTTATTGTTTAAATGTTAAACAATTTTCTACAGTTATACCACAGTAGGCATATAACACCCAAATAGGAAGGTGGTAGAACTCTTTGTACTGAAGGTGGTAGAACTCTTTGTGGTACGACTCCGCAAGTACCACCGCCTCACCGTTTCTGTTTAAGCAGCCTTTCTGCCTAACACCAGTATTATGCGTTGTTGTGTTCTGGTCTGAAGGGTGTGGTAAGAGAGACATACTTTTTCGAGGCATTCCATCTTAGTCCTTAAGGGTAGCAACGCATCTGTGGGCGGCAGTAGCCACATACAGGTGGGCTGCATGCTCGTTTGCTACTTCCATACTATTAAAAATACATCATATATAGAAACATTAAATACTCAAGGCCCTTTAACTGGATATAAAAAGTATTATATTTGTCTTCTATTCAGGTCATGATCTATTTGTGTGCGTTATTACATCCAAATCCAAAGCTATAGTTTTTGCGTGGTTGAGTAACATACATGGTAACTTTCGCATGAGATAATTGCAAATGCAGTATCAGTGATTTTCTTACCTTTATTTAGTAATATTGACATATGTATTGTTTACCAAGTTTTATTGAGAAAAAACAACAAAAATTTCCAAATGCTCTCAATACAACATATGCTATTGTAAAATTTCTTTCTTAATTCCTAAATTATACTATTAGATCTGTAAACCTCCTTCAGTCCTAAATTTATTTCTGGAACATTTGTAGGATTTACTTTCGATGGTTACAACGCAGCCTAATGTAATAATAAAATAAGTTTATATTAACTTTATAATATGTATACAACGTATAACCTGAAAAAACGCTTTAGAAAGCTTATTATAGGCGATTTTCCTTCCGTAATACACACTGGTAATTAAACTTTGCTACAACCATTACATAATGTACGCGTTAATCGATAAAATTAATCTCTTTTCATGTTTTTTGTGATACATTAAGTAGTTTCTGTTTTGTTCAGTTAATACTCGATAGAGGTCATTTTCAGTTACCTATTTTTCGTGCTATATTAACGCAAGTTGTTCCAATTGTCGTGATTATTATGATACAATTACAATTTGAGAACAAGAAATCCTATTACTACTAAGCCTGAGTAATCGTTGGTCTGTCTCTAATCCGTAGTATCAAATGATTCGTATCAGATAGATAACCTATAAAAATAGAGCGGATATCCTGTAAATCCCATATGAAACACTTATTTTCCTTCGGTTTATGTTGCGTTGCCGTTTTTGTAGTGTAATTGGGAGAGCGATGATATAAATCCGTTGAAATGATACTTAGAATCGTAATTTGAAACTCGGTGATAGGAAAATACGTTACGAAAGCATTTTCGGCGCTACAAGTAGTTTTCTGAATCAAAATAACGAATACTTTATTTCGTAGCTCGTATATGAGTTCAAGTTTGGTATATGCGAAAGAAAAAAAACCTAATTAAGTTGCCCTTCTGCCGTTTGTGAATTGCATGTGGATGCGATATGATTTATTTATTTGAAAAATAAAAATAACCCAATTCACATATAATTTTCATAAAGAGACAAATATTTAATTTTTATCGTAATCCGCTATTTACGCTGCGACACTTCAATGAAACATGCGGGCGACATAAATTACCTGTCAAATAGATTTTACAATACAAATATGTTAATTAATGTGAACTTTACGCTCGTGGTTTGCTTACTTTTAGTTGACCCATAAAGCGGCAACAATTGTAATCAAATTCGTATATAAAGTGTGTTATTATCAACCCATTATTCTCCCACTGCTGACCACGGGTATTCTCTCAGGTTGAGAGAATTCCAGGCTATAGTCTACCACGCTGGCCAAGTGCTAGACGTAACGCAACGGACTCGTTAGGAAACGACGCAAAATACCGAACCACCCACGAAACAGTGGGGATGGTAAATATCTTTTACATTTGTACATTACATTACGATGTTTTTATTAACATCGTATTATTATGTATAAATGTTAAGGAAACGGGAGGTATTCGATCTCGTAGAGAATTGCCCGGGCAAAGAGGGTACCCCTCGAGGCCCGAACATCCTTGCACTATCGAACTTATGTCGACTTTACCGTAGCATATGTGAGACCCACCGGTCTCACATATGCTACGGTACACCGGGGATGTCTTACTCACCAGTAAGACATCCCCGTAATAATAATAATAACGCAACGTATAAAGTGCGTAAATTAAGTATAAACCCACTATCTACTATTGTGTTGTTTATGTTGTTTTTTCCGTAATGATCTCGTAGGTGTCTGAACTCTAACAACCAGCGGTTGGCAAGCGATGTTGATTACAGACTTTATGGATGCTCCGTAACTGGTACTAACAGATATTCGAAATAAAATCTAACCAAATCCATAACCGAATTTGATGTGAAAGTTTCGAATATCGCCGAAATTTTATTTGTTGATATATGTAGGTATGTATTCCCAAAAGATAACCTACAAATCAAACAAAACCTACAACCTTATAAGTTAAAACATTGCCTATTTGTATTTTCTCTACGTTTACGAGTCTTTTAAGTCTTTTAAAATCTAATATTTGTAACTGACACTATTCGAACCTATCTGATAACTTATTCCATACCCGTAACCATATCAAAGTTCGGCATAATATTTGTTATATATATATACTTATTAATATCGCAATTCGATTTTTTCAAATACATAACACCCCTAACCCTTCTCGCGTCTCAGCCGGGAAAACCCTGCCTGTGAATATCCTGTATTCAGTGGATCAGTCATGAACATAAAATGATCATGATCAAGATAATACTTTTATGAGGTAAAATTGCGAAGTAACCGCGTTTGGTTTTTTGCGACATAAGTAATTTTCTTTATACGTCACATACTAAAATTATATCGCTATATAAGTTTTCCTTATACATAGGTAAATACCTACGGTTCATGGGGTTTTTTGTTGATAAGAGCTATATCACTAATATTCAGTAATATAATTAACAGTTTGTTATTTATATTTTATCGTCATATGTCTAATAATATATAGTCTTTTAATGAATAACTATGTAGATATACCACCATATATAGTTACTAAATGTACTTTTAGAAATATGTAGCAATTGTAAACAGAATATCAATAAACAGTTATATAAATTAACAAAGCAGATGTACCAACTAACATTTATCTTTATTGATGAGTGCACAGACGACAGACGTGACACAAATTCTCTGAAACACTTAATGTATATGTACATATGGTTCGTTGAAATATACTTATTGCACTATTATAAAGCTTAAATGTTTGGTATTTTTAAGTTTACGTTATGACGATATAAATATTTAATTAATTTTAACTTAGCACCTTGAAGTGTGAAGTTACATAGAAACACATTTCCCGGGGTTTCTTTTATTTATCTTTAACTAAAACACGTATATTTATAATGAGCTTTTAACGATATATTATTCAAAATAGACAACGTATTGCTTTTATACATAGAACCTACAAACTGTGAGCGCTCAGTTTACGCATTTTATTTACGCTATTTAACTAAATTGGATCCGATCTCGGTATTGCTAATAATGTTGCATCAACTAGTTACGTCTAGTACTTAATTCTGTTAGTGGTGATTAGGGCTCCCCTAAGGCTGCAGTCAGTTACACGTTCTTTCGCATAGCGTGACACAACTGTTACTTGGCTTTTAACAGAATGAATAATATTCTTTTAAAACCACCCAAACAGTCTTACAATTTAGTGTATTCCGTAATCCGAATAGAAAATAAAGGTGAAAGTGTCATAACTATCGACTACATTTTATCAAATTCAGTAGTGCCGCGATTGATTTGGTAAGTGTTTCGCTCGAATAGGGTCAGCAACTTGTGCAAAAAGCGCACACAAAATACGCGTTTACAACGACAAAGAATGACTAAGCACAAGTAATTGCTGTAATTCTCCTTGATTCATATCGTGAAATACAAACGTCAACGATTTCTCATAAATAGCGACATTGTGGCAAGTGACGTGGAGGTTTTGATTGTTCCGCTGTGCCGGCGGCTGTGTTGGACCGCGTACTGATCGAACGTAGCTTCAATTCAGCAGTATCTCGTTAGCGGGCGGCGCGACGGTGGCAGTTTGTCCGCGACCGTAGTACGCGCCAGGTTCTCGCCGTCGGTGATATAACCACCACCGCTTTGTGGCATCATTGTTATGCTTCATCATCGATATCTTATCGTTTTATTACTTTACACACGTAATAGCTGTATTGTATGCAACCGATAAAAACATAAAACTTATTTAAATCTAACACTAATCTCGGAGTTGTTATCGTCGACGGTTTGTTTAATATAAATGATGATACACGTGTTGTAAACGTACGTCAGCAAAATGATAAAATGATGTAAAATCCTAATAAACGGACGTTAGGTTAGCGGTTTCAGAATAGGGCATACATAAAGGTACAGGCACGGGGCGACGGCACTGGGCCGCCGTCAGGGCGGTCCTGCGTGCTTGTTGTCTGCCACCGCCCGACAGCCTCGAAAGTCTAGTAGACCCACATTTCGGTTACGGACGACGCTCGCCAACGTTAGTAATGTCGATACTTTAATGCTCCTTACACACACTCCAACCTCACCTTAAACATTTCTCATTTACCTACCGTATAAAATCGATGCCCCCCTATTCACTAACCCTACAGCCTTTCGATCGCTGATTTCACAGCTCGGAGCACTCGTGGAGGCGGAGAAATGAGCGATCCAAGCGATCACACCATCGGCGTTCACCAACGTCACACAGGCGAAGGAGACATCATCGCGACGAGTCTTCGCCGCGTTCACCCCCTGAACAGGTGAGTCTTACCGTTTCCGATTATTTTATATAAGATGATGTAAGAATGCAATTGTGAGATTTTTGAAATCCGACGCTCGCCATCACTACCCGCCATCCTAAGTGTCCACCCGAAAACCTGTCTCTCCACTCGTTTGTGTGAGTCTGAATGTAACAGTCGTAATCAAAGTCCGGAACCAGAATAATGCGTAAACGTCACTGTGCCTGTTTGGGAGAACATGCGGGACGGGTTTGGCATATGAGTGCGCGTGCGCATGCGCCTTCGCCCGTGAAGATGTGCGCGAGAGACGGCGACCTCCTCGCGCTTGCGCCCGTTCTATTTGTGTTCGCCTTCGTCACACGGTACGCCTTCAGTCAGTCGCAAAGCTCAGCCGGCCGCCCAGCGCGTTTCTGCTCTCGCACGGTATTCTAATCGGCTACGGGCGGCCAAGCGCGAGCCATGGCTGCCCAGCCGCCGCGTCCACCCCCAAACAACGTGCTGTTCTGTGGACCTCCACCCTCATTACCGCGTGTGGTGCTATTACCGAAAGATGCCCCCCGTGACATCACTGCTGTAGGCGCTGCATCCGATACTCTCCTTGGCCAAACAAACGATGCGAATGGCTTAAACGAAATAAACAACGTGGGTGTGCCAACATATGAAGGATTATGTAGTGATCTAGGAAATAACCATGTGCTTCAAGGAGAAAATCCCATCGGACAGCATTTTCCAACAGTTAGTTTATTACGTAGAACACAAAGTTTTGATATTTCGGACATTTATACTGGTCACTGTGAAAATGATATAGATGCCTGCGCATTCCATCACAGAAGATCTGAGCCGGATTTGTCAAAATACGGACTGTACGTTGAAGCTGAAGTTACGTTGGAAAGTGAACCTTTACAACCTCCACCACTTGTGCTAAATAACCCTTTTTACGACGGTTCTTATGCTTTTGATCCATCACAATTAAATCAGGGCATGGTGATGTTGCCTGAAAATTACTTAGCCTTTGAAGATTCCTTTGTACCGACATGGGAATACAAACCTGAACTAGTTGTCGATAGAGATATTAATACTGGCTTATATTATGATGGGTTGCCTTTATTACCATCGAATGATCCATGGTCGGTTTATAATGACAACACGAATTATGAATATTATACGCCGCAGTATGATATACCTCTAGAAGATAATATTAATTATATGCGTTTAACCGACTTAGAGTATGCAATCCCACAGTATATGGGGTTACCCGTGTTAGAACAAGATAAAATTAAAATATTAGAAGAAAATAATAATGAAGAATTAAAAATAGTTGAAGTACCTGATAATATACAAGATGCTGCTACTAGTTCTCAAATACAATCAGTTCCTTCAGAAAAATCCACTGTAGTTGTTTCTAGTAACGTATTAAATGAAGATGACAAAACAACAACCGATTCAAATACCAATAGAGAATCATCTACTCAGAGTGAAGAATCATTTAATGCAGACATTTCTAATGATGTTACATCGAGCCTGGCATTTGTCCCTAGTAGCAAAAGTTCTCAAATACCTCATGGAAACGATGATACAAGTGATGATACATCACCTTGTTCTACGGATTACCACGAAGCATCAGCGCTTGATCTTGCTCAAAGTCTAGATGAACTCTCATCTGGTGATAGTACAGATAGTTTTTCACAGAGTAGGGATGAATCTTCTCCGGTGTTAGCTGATGTAGAAGATAGCAATAGTAAACCTGTGACCAGTGATATATGTAAAGAAACAATCGATTGTAATGGACCGTTCGTATTAGCTTCGGATAAATCAGTGGTAAATCTACCTCAGAGCCAATTACATACCATTCCACTGCACGATCGATTGCCAACTAAACTACCTCCTATACCGAACAGTTTGCCATATAAAGAAACTGCGAGCACAAATGCTTCAACGACAGAAACACAAACTCAAGTGGTTAACTCCATAGATTCAAAGACAAATTTGAGTAAAACACCAGTACCCTGTGTTACTAACAATCAAGTTGCTAAATCTCATGCAGCAACAAATAACATAGCTAATGCGAACGTAGTGAAGAAAACAGATGCACATCCACAACCGCCAGCGGTACCGCCGGCTTGGTTATATAAAACACATGCTGGAGACCAATCAAATACTTTACAGCATCAAGCTACTAGTGCTAGTATACAACAACACAAAGTGCCTCAAATTTGTATCCAAAATGCTGATGGTCTTACAACGAACGTTGAGCAGAAGTGTTCAAAGCCATCGCCACCGTCTGTCGTATGTGGTCAGCCAACAGTGGAGCCTCAACCGTCGTGCTCGTATACGCCATCTCAGCCTCAGCCTCAGCCCCTGTCTCAGCCGGCCCAGCAATCTACACAGCTCAAACCCAAAGAAGTAGAGGTCAGCCAACTGCACATTTTCTTTCTATTGATATTTCCAAAAAATGTATATAAAAGATCGTGTGATTAGTATCTATCAACGGCAATCAATAAATATCTTTATAAATGATCGCGTACCAATAGAATATACGCCATACGATGCCAGCGTCCGCGCAATGAGAGCAATGCGCATCTATTTTAACTAATATATTATTAGGTCAAGGATAATATTCATAACAATCTTTTAGTGCTTTTTAAACATTTTTAAACTTTTATATTCGATTTTTATTCATGAGTATACTTTGTTTTGGTTAGTGGTTAGCGTGAAATTAATTAACATTAAAAAGTTGCTAGTTTTCCTTAACTTTCGACTCAAATTTTGTATGCGAAATGCGTTTATTTGCGTAATTTCTACATATACAGAGGAAACGAGATTTTATGATAGGAAACATAATATTTGGTGAATAAAACGACCGAAATAGTATCAGCAGCTGGTAATAACTGTGTGATTTCAACGGTGAACGCTAGATGGCGCCACGTGGCCCGCTGGTGGAGAACACGCATGCGCGCAGAAATAGCGTCAATCACCTTCACCTAGGCGAAACAGTCGACATGCACGCCGTTATGATAACTAGCGTTGCCAGAGCGGCGCACGCGCCGCCCACTTGATCTCGCCAACTCGATAACAATATTATATCGAAACCGCGAATTCTCGCCATAACATCTGCCAATAACTCGACAATTTTAATTTGGTAAAATTTGACGCAACGCTTTTTTTTAATATTTGTTATTTAACTCCTACTAGAGATATCTTTCTATATAGAAAAATGATGGTTTTGTAGTTAACAAATATCTTAATTTGAAAATCAAATTTTAAAACATACTTATATAAAGTTTATTTTAATAGGTCACGTGAGAATTCTTTTTAATTAATTTGAATGTTGACTAATAGTCCGCTCGTGCATGTTGACACTTAAAACAGTGTGTGTTACACCAAGAGTAGTATGTATCATATATTAACATTGTAGTACAACCATCTGTTACGCGTTTGCCTAATCGAGACTCATCAAGCGTACTCTTCAATTGTTATGAGTTGTAAAACAAAATTCTTAGATTGAAACCTGTTGTAGCCGGCTATGACCGACTTGCATATGATTCAGGAATGATAGGCGCGAATATTTTTTGTTGCCTGCTGTTCGGGATGCGTCACAATGATAAAAAATGGCAATTTTGTAGCGCCTATTGCATTATTGTTGTTAGTACCAAATAAACACCCACTTTTAGAAAAAAATGCACTAAAATTAAACAAATCTAAAATATCCGTGTCTGATATATTATTCTAATTCAATACAATAACAATGTACGCAAAAATATAATTAAAAGTAATATTGAAAAACTTGAGTAGTATAGTTAATTACCTGTTTTTAAATGAAACTATTTAATAAGACGGTATAAATTTCAATTTAAGAATTGTTTTGGTAACTTTGTATGTGTTGATACCTATGCCATAATTACGTTAGAACAAGGCAATGCTTCCGATGGTGTCTAAGAAAGATTCGCTATTATTGTTTCCAGGATATCATTATATGGTAGACTTTTTTCTTAATTCAATTATCTTAATCATCAATTTTTTTAATATTTCATTATGCATTTATATCATGTAATGAAATTGAATGTAAACTAAAAATACATTAATATTATTTCAAATGGATAAACTACCCTCAGTCTTTAAAAATATACCACGATAAAAGACCTTATACATATACCCAATGTATAATATCTAAAATTCCTTAAAGTTAAGTGTTATTTATTAAATTCAATAAATTCGTCAGGATTAAAGCTGTCTTCTACTGAAAAACTTTAAAACAAATTGCATTCGTTTCAACTTACTTGGCTCTCGCATTGCTTTCTGAAGGTGATTTCAAAATGAATGTACGATATTGCTTTTCCTCAGTATACACATCGGTTTATTGTCAAAACACAGTAGCAATTAGGTAGCAAGTTTTATCGGTTACAAGCTGTTCCTCGCAGTTTTACTCGCTAGTTCTTAAAATAACGAACAAAAATAACGTGATGTTATATAGCTTATACCCTTTATCAATAAATGGACTATTCAACGCAAAAATATTTTTTTAATTCGAACCAGTAGTTCCCGAGATTATCGCGTTCAAACATACAAACTCTTCTGCTTTATAATATTATTATAGATTTGCAGCAATACTTGAGGAATTATTTTGTCTGAGAAAATAATGTTGACATAAACAAAGTAATTTTACATTATCTTTACTTATCGCCCTTGTGTTTACAAATCTGTAAGATGTTGTGGATAAGATTATCTCCCCATATCCGTTCTACTTACTACTAGAATGTTTTAGCTAACTAACTTAGCTAAATATTGTTAGATAACACTTGGATCGTTAACAAGTTTCAAACAAAAAAAATGTTATTGCATATAATATAAAATTAATTATAGAATTTCCTTTAAAACTGACAAGTTGTAAGGAATATTAAAGTGGTCGAAATTGAACTTACAGTTTATTTTTTTTTTTGATCCATAATATTTGAGAGAAATACCAAAAAAGTATTATAAAGCGTGCGCTATGTTCGTTTTCGTTTTTCAATATTGAAGGAATATACTCTATTTTATGGCACGGTGTTACTTGTCTTATTACGTTATAAGATTTATCGGTTTCGACTAAGGTATGTGCAGCGAAGGTCAAGTTTGTTGGGGGATTCGAGCCCTATCGCACATCATTTATATAGGAAAGTGGCGGCCGGCAAGATTACGAGTCTGATAAATTAGGGTTGCATAACTTTAAAAATAAAATAGCCAAGTATTGACAGCGAAAATTATAGTATTTACCATAAAAAAAATTGTAAAGACAATATATAAACCATCGCAATCATAGAATAAGGTAAAATCACCATAATATCAAATATTTTTTAGGTTGTATGGTAAATTGGAAATCAGTTCGGTTCAAACTATTTATGACTACGTATTTGCTCTGTCGATGGGTGATTTTGTTTTTTTCTACTTTCACACTATTTTTATAAACATATGGTATCTTTTAAAATTTGTTAATGTCAATACATGTTTCTCAAAAAGCCGATTTTAATTAAGATTTTTTTTTTTTTTTAATAAAGTTTTTTTCTAATTACAATTGTTTTCGTACAGAAATCTTTTTAATAGCAACAACCCCTAAACAGTGACTATCTATTTGGTAAAGCCCTGTTCCTTCCGGCCGACCTTGCCTATACCAATCGCATTGCGCTGCTCCGGTCACCTTACCTGTCGGAATTGTACCTCGTTATTACTGAAGTATTCCACTCGGTATTAAACTAATGTGTTTGAATTAATTAATTAATTATTGAAGGCGTATAATAATAATAAACTGACAATTAACTAAAAATGCGGACTTGATGTAAACAAAATAATTAAGGCATATTCAAAATACTTATTGTTTTCATTAAACACTAAATGATCAATAAAAAAGAAAAAAACAAACATTTTTTTTCATACAAGCCAAAAAACCGCGTATCGCGATAACCTTTTACATATACATGTGGATCAAAATCATATAAAAAATATTTTTGTTTACTATTGAGTATTTCTATAAAATATATATATAGGCATTGGAATGACGTGGACCAGCATTCAAAAAGCAGCGACGGGATAAAAAAAGGGTCAAAATCTCTGTTTTACATGAATAACCGCACAATTCAAAATTAATAAATTTAAAGTTAAAGGTGGTTTTATTTATAAAAGTATAACTTGGTGCTCTCACAACACTGTGTACTTTTAGTGATATTTTAAATTCATTAGTTAAAATGGTAAAAAACAAAATGGTTATTTTTTACCTGGATCCCCAGTAAAATTAGCGATATAATGTCCCTAATAATGAAGATACATAACCGGTTGTTCCGTTAATTAACTATCAATATAATTAGATGTCATGCACCGTGTCAGGTTTCGTGAACGAGTGACGCATTTATATTGGTTTATTCAAAATATTTACCGACCTATATACAGTGCCTATATTTTAGCTTTAAAAGACGTTTTCTACACGCATAGCTCCACACTAAAATTTTGTTCGGTGTCGTGGGTAGCATGGACACACAAAGACGAAAACAAAAATACCCAGACCCAGAACAAAAATCTAAACTGATCATTCAGATATCTGTCTAGCCGGGGATCGAACCCGGGACCCACTGCGTGTAAAACCGGTATGTTGACCGCTCCGCCACGCGGGTCGTCTAGAAGTAACTTTCTACACAAGTCTATCGAAGTAGTATCTACCTAGGATCCAACTTTTCGCATGCTTTTGCCTTATATAGGTTTAAACGTGTATTAATTATTTTTTTAACAAAAATTAGGATAAATGTACATATACGGTTCTATATACGATTAGATTAGTATGGTAGTAGTAGTAGTAGTTAGTAGTACCTAAATCATTCGTTAAGAATATCATTTTAAAATCCAATTATTATTTATCAGTTTCCTTTATCGTGTTTCACCCAATTAAAGAGTTTAAGAGTTTAAATTTCCTTATTTAAAAATACATTTGTTACTAATTCTAACTAGATATATTGCCATTGTAAAATTACAAAATCCTCGTGCTATAGAGCTGTATTATAAAAAAATATATATAAGCATTTTTAATATGACTCGCATAATACAGTAATGAAATGTCTTTATTTTGTATAGGCCTACGGGGGCACTTACAAATTGTTATTTACAATATTTTTTCTTATACTAC
>DWLI01000226.1:0-25339 GCA_018249915.1 Cecropterus dorantes dorantes
ATTCGTGTGTAATTCCCGGGGGTGTAGGAAAAAGGGATCCGTTAAGTCCCCCCCCCCCCCCCCCGGGGGGGGGGGGGGGCGGGGCGGGGGGGGGGGGGGGGGGGGGCGGGGGGGGGGGGGTGGAAGTTATTTATGACGTTGTTTCATTTTCATTTTCGGAGGCGCCTGTTTTTGTTCTTTTCTATAACATGCGACGTGGGGCGCGTTTGCACGCTCAGCATTCTCGTAAGTACCGCAACTTGGGAGAGTTGTTGCGGTTCAGTTTAGTACTAGTGTAAAAAGAAGTTCAACGTGTCTTCTATGTTTTTGGCTTATTTTGTAAAATGAAACAAAAATATTAAGTTTTATACTTATATCGAAGTATGTAATGTTTTTGTTACTTCTAAATTTATTTCATAAAAAGAAATTGCTATTATTTAGCCATTTCACCTAATAAACATTGCATGCTCTAACTTACTTTACACAATGGTATTAGCTCAAGTAAAATCCAGCCTGTGAACGCAGCACAGAAGGCATCAACATGTTTCCACCGGTACATTTATCAGCTGTATTATTAAATTTGCTTGTGATTAATATGAACGCACGTCCCGCCCCGTGCGTAGCGCAGGCAGCGCGGGCGGCGCGGGCGGCGCTCGTGCTGGGCGCCGCCAGTATGCACGGATGGTGATTAATTGATCCTTGTCGCTAATCGTCTGCCGGATGTACGGTACAGGTGGAAGGTGTATTACACTGATTGGATGTGGGAAGTTTATTCCTGGCGCTTGCGGAGGATATGATGGATTGTTTATTGAGATATGTGAGTATATTCTTCGTCACTGTCAACTAATTACTGTTTCACTGTTCGATGTATTCCCTAAAAAAATCAGCTATGAGCTATGTAGACTTAATATCCATTTTAGTGTTATACAGTCTAGTTGCTGCCTTATTTATATATGAGGCGACGGTCTTAGGCCTCGGGAGTACCAACGCATCTGTGATCGACATCAACAAGTTGCTTACATATGTCGATGGGCGGCAGTGACAACTTATCATCAGATGGTCTGCATGCAACACAGTTGCAATAATATTTAAACGGCTCACATTCGTACCTTTTTTAGAAGATTTACGTAAACGAGCATGCAGTTCACCTGATGGTTAGTGGACGTTGCCGCACATAAACTGTAAGCAACGTCATGGACCCTTATACCTCCATAGAGGCTTGGCTGAAGTCAATCATAAAATGCATGACTACTCTCGATGGCTAAGAGGGTCATCCGATATGAATCTAAGCCTGCAACTACGCCCTTCTATCAAAACACAGGAACTGCTTTACGTCCAAATTAGGTAAAACGGTGGTACCTCCCCGGTCGAACTATACTCGTAAACAACCAGGGAAGTTAAATAGCCAAAAACCCATTTAAAAGAAAACATCTGAGAAAGATTTATACGTTTTGTTTAATAATTCAGTTATTTCAAAATAGCTGTACATTTATTTATGTAAATAACAAAGTTATAAAGTGTGTATATACGTTTGAGTTTGATAACATTACTGTATTTAGCGTGTTTGCCTGCAGCCGCGTCACGTAGCCACATTATTGCGTGCTAATTGCATTTCTCGCGTCACGGCATTGTTGTGGGGTGCACACACGTACGGATTATCGAGACTTGTCCCCATTTATTTTACTATACACCAAATTATTTTATTAAACAAAAAAAATCTGACAATAATTCCAGGTGTTATAAATGTCCGTCGTGTCAAATCTGAAAAAAAACCCAACTTCGATTCCCGGTGATGCAGACATCTGAATTAATAATCATTTTACATATCGTCGCTTATATAACAACAAAAAACTGTATATTTTATACGAAATTCTTTGAAATATACATGTTTTTGTCTCTCCTGAAAAGTTACCAAATATCATTTGCGCGGTATTGTTATATAGGCGACAAAAATCTATCTTAGGTTTATGTTTATGTACTTTTTTTTGTGTTTCCCCATTAAGATCATAATGTAGCGTTAATAGTGAATTTATGCATTGACTGTACTTATCATATATATTGACTGTACTTCAACAATATATCAAATTGAACTAGTGAAGTATATAAACTCTCGTTTTATTTGGAGTTTTATTGTGTATAGAAAAATGTACGAACTGAAATTAAGAGTATAATAAAACATGAAGAGACTACGTTGTTTGACTGTCGATAGTTGTGATATTTCCAAATGTTTCCAATATAGACAGTGTCCCTACAGTTGACAGTCGGTACATAAAGTGGATTACGCAGCCCCCGGCGAGAGTGTGGCGGTGGTCGCATTTGCCAAACTAAGCGTGCTTTTTGCCGTAATCGGTTAATTGCCGAGCTTCATTTAATGCCGATATGCTCCGTTATTAATTTTCAGTTGCCGAGTGACTCCTTCAGTTAAAAGCCATTACTTCAAACGTGTTCGGTTTATGATTCGCATTGTTGATTTAATCTATTGTCTTTAGCTATAAACTTATGAGTATCTTCTCAATTCAACTCTAAGGCAATAGATGTCAAAAGTTTAAATAAACTTAATCTATATAACGTTCTTACGACACCTAAGTAAACGATCATAGGTTTATAGGCTTTCTGATATAAACGTCCAGAATGGTTCACCAATATTACATAGAATAAGTTTTACGTGAAATAAATCACAAGCCTCTAAATAATGCTGTATAGATTTGAGGATAATTGCACTCTTAGATCAGCCTTATCACAATGCAAGGGTGCGGCATGTGTGCTATGTGGTAACAACAATCATGAAGCAGTGATAAACTTCAGCAAAAAGTAAGATATAGATTCTTTCTTATCTTCCATTTCTTATATTCATTTTAGTTTGCATATTCATTTACCATACCAAGATCGAAAAACGAACACTACATTTATACTGGTCCATTGGTTTATTTTTATCTCCTTCAGTGTTTACCCTTAAAGGGAAATGTAATGTAAAGTATCTGGCTAGTTTAGTATTCCGGTCAGAGTAGTTCGATGGCGGAGATAGAGACAGGATAGCCACTTGTATAGCGGAGTGTAGTCGGGCGTGGGCGGGCGCTGGGCGGCCGGCGCCGGGAGCAGGGCGGCGCGGGAAGCACCTCCTAAAGCCTCATTTATATGTACCGATATTGAGCTAAAAAACATATTTTGCTAAATAATCATTTGACAGGTATGGCCCATGTGCGGTGGTCATGTTACGGTACATGGTACACATAATATACAATAATATTAATTTGTCTGCCATGGCCGCCTACCAAGTTCAAGTTCAGTAGATATTGACAGTCAGCTTATTTTTATTTTTTATTTCCCTTTGATATACCTAGGAGATATCCATCTAACATGTATTAACATATGTATGCTCGTATGTAAGCTGTACGTAACGTATGCATTTTGATCGGTTTCATTTCAACTTGGTTTCAACTTTCGTTATACATAGTTACAGGTGCATATAGGCGATAGTGACTACTTACTATTAAAAAGGTATGCTTGCTCGTTTAGGACTTAAATCATATAAAGAAAATAAATAAACAAATGTTACGCTAAACCTAAGAAAAAATGGACTACAGTATTTTTAGTTTAGAACTGTTTCAACAATTTATTTTCTCAAGAAGTCCGTAGCAGCAGAAATAATGAAAGTAGCTTAATTATTGTAACTGCGTGTTTTGTATTCATTTGCTTTATAACTGGAATCCCACAGAATCAAGTATTCACGAGGTTCCAATGTCTCATTGCGTAGGCATAGTGGCTCGCGCCGGGAATACATTGCTTCCCGAATCCCAACGGGCGGTAGGCAGGAATGGTTATCTAGAGGACATTTGGCTTCTCACGTTATTTTAACTAATAGATGCTAGTGTTCTTCGGATCCAAGAATATATTTAGTAAATAATTTTACAAATTCAAGGAAATAAAGATAAATTACCATAAAATAAATAACCATTAATAAACATAAGAATATTTTTCTAAACATTGTGTATGTGGGTACCTTTGAACCTAATTTAGTTCCATTTATAACAAATTATATATTTACGAGTAGTTTTCTTGATAAATACATTTCATTGTACATACTTAGCTAGTGGTAATCAGAACAATTAACTTGCTTGAAAATCGCAGACCGGCAGATAGGCAGATACTACATGCTTACACGTCGAGAGCAGTAACTTGCTATTAATTTTATACTGTATGTAATATTCATTTTCCTTTCTGATCTTGTAAATAACGAAATAATATTTAAACACAACCATTGTGTCTGAAAGTTTGGAGGATATTCCCTTATATTTGAAGCTCGATGTAATAATAATTTGTACTGTTTGAACTGTGTGAGAGATAAACTGCAGAGTGCAGATCGCAGCACCCCTTTCGACCCATCCCGCACGCTCCAAGCTACAATGCTTCAGAATGGGTTCCATGATGGCGCCCTATCGCGGAACCACACGCGCGTAACAACGGCTTGGGATTATGTGAAAGATATTTTACAAAGTTATATCTGCTTGAAAAAGAAATAATGAAGGTTTCGATTTTAACAAAAGAAGGTTATAAACACTTTCTGCGTGTTCTCGGTTTGTATAAGCGAGTGCTTATACAAACCGAGAACACGCAGAAAGTTCTGGGTTGTGTAACTGACCAGATAGATATCTGAATGACGAATTTAGATTTATGTTGCGATGTTTGTATTAATTATTGTGTGGTTCATGGCGGCCACGGCACGAGAATCCTTTTTAGTTGTACAAGTGAAAGAATAGAAGCGTAATGCATGACTGGTTACTATGCGGCCACGATCCGTCCCTGCGAGCCTCATGTTCATTATATGCGGATCAAACACATGGCACCAGAAAGAACCGCTAACGAGTCCCCGGGCCGCGGGCGAGCGCTCGTCTGTTTGTCCGCACGAGGCGCATGAGCCTGCTAATTACCGGCATCTCCGCCCTGCACTCGCATTGTCCGCCACCCTTTGAATGCACCCGCTGTTACCACAGATTATGCACGCCGTAGAAATGACACCTGAGGAACACACGCAACCCATTTGTATCTGACAGCCCTTTTTGGATGTTACTTAAATTAATACCGTGAAAGAGAAACCCTTATGTAATGTTACTGTGGTTTTGATGAATATAAGAAGCTCTGGCACATGTGCTGTTATGCTTAAATATATGTATCTAAACTTGTAACATTGTTAAAAACATTTAAACAAAAAACCCGACTGCTTAAAACGATTTTTTGTTTATAATGATATACTTAAAGCTTAATATAACTTTTTCTCAAAGTAGTCAAGTGAAAGTATTATAATATGTATTAATATATTTTTAGAATGGTCTATCTACTAGCTTTCATTTGATATCCATATTGTTATTATACTCTCCCCCTTTTTCTCAGTTGTCAGACGCCATATTTAAATATATATAACCTACGTAACTTCTCAACTGTGTCGATTCTAATGATATGTCATATGTTACAATCCGTCAAGCCGTTTGGGCTGTAGGACGTACCAAAGAAATGGACATACATGCAAACATACATATATACGGTCGAATAACTTTACCCCCCTTCTGTCGCAGTCGTGTAATAAGCATGCCTTTAGAAGAAAATTAAGTACTAGTAGCACTGACTACGATTGTGCCTCTTAGCTGTAGAAATAGACACGTGGCCAGAAGTAGGAACTTTAAGTATTAGACGTATGAAATTTTGAGTCTAATTTCCATACTATCATAATTCTCGTAATATTACGTGAGCCACGTCTATGTGATTATTATTCTGTGTTTTAAACCTTTATTTATATTTAGCCTTTTGCACTACACTCATTAAAACTCCGCAGAATATAATGTTGTTCCGTATAATAAAGTTGAGCACAAAGGGAGTATTTATATTCAGGCTTTTATGAGCTCATAACATTTCATACGCGGAATAAAAACTTCCTCTTCATTTAAATATTTTATGTTTAAGTGAAAAAAGCTATTCGCCTTCAGCACTCGATTTACATGGCCGTACATGTAAATGAATATTATAATGTAAATTGACAACCATCCGACAGCCATCTTCTTGCTATCTTTATGTTAAACAGTATTAAGCTTATGAAAATGTATTGAAATACGAATATATCGTCTATATATGAAGGTAGAGCCAATATTTGGCAACATTATCGTATTGCAAATTTATATCACACATATCACGTCACGTCATCTAAAGGAAATAAACCAAAAATGTAATAAACGTTTATGCACCTTTATACTCTTTTATTCGTAATATTAAACATTCTTACTGATATTTTAAAAGCGAAAATTTTGTAAGGATGAACGTATGCTCCTTAATGTTTTACGTAAAAATTGCTGGTCGGATTTCGTTGAAAATTAGCACACTTATAGTTTAAGATTAACTGTGGTAAATGAGACCAAAGCGGGAGCCACCAGAGCCACAGGAATAAGCTTATAATTAATAATTCTTATGTAATAATAACTATATTTGTAGTTATATCAGGAAATAGAGTTATTATTGTAATATGAACGGAATGAGTAAGTTTAGAACTAACACCTACAAGGAAGCCTACGTTTAACCCATTTAGCAATCGATCGGATTAAGTACGCGGTAACCATTCAATACGTGTATGTAATCAAATTTGAACTTAATTAAGATTCGATTGAGTTAGCGGAAGGCCACGAAGCCGTAGTCGGAAGCGGTGTGTTTGACTCTGTAATTAACTCAGACTTGGAGTTTACTGTGCTCCTTTGTATTTTATTATTATTGAGAATGGTCTTTGAACCACTGCAGCTAGTATTCTGAGGTCTAATAATTTTTATTATATTACGTTACTTTATTTTAAATCAATGATTTAGAAGTAGTGACAGTACATTTTTAGCGTACTAAGAAAAGTGCGTTAAAATTAGTTGATATAATTATAGAGAAAAAATGCCTTTTTATGTTTTTTTTAATAAAGAGCATGATAAAAAGCATTTACTAAATCAATAGTTGCGAACAGCAGAAAAATATAGATTTATTAATGCAAACATGGATATATTAAGAAACTTCAGGTAGATATAGATAATAATGTATCATTAATCCCATTGTTAATGGCAAGGTACAAGATAGTTATACGGTAGTTGTTAAAATATAGAAGTTGTTACAACTTGCCTGGATAAAAACTTTATCAGATATGTCCTGCAGAATTAATTGGCTACAGCAAGTCCTAGGGTGTACAGTGGGCTAGTTAAGGCAGTTTCAATTATCGAGCGAGCCCCGCGCATGCGCCGCCCGCCCGCCGCCGCCCTACAGGACTCAGCTCTGCAAATACCTAGCAGATATTCAAGTAATACTTGTGTATAAAAATATAATAGTTTATTCAAGCGGTATTTGATTCTTCATTAGTATCGATAGAGTAGAGGATACGTAGGATCTGGATTGTAGTAGCAACGAGCATGCAGACGATCTGATGGTACCTACCTAAGTGTTCACTGTCGCCCATCTATCTGTAACTCCTCCCATGTCGATCGGAGGTCCTACCCGAAGACAATTACAGATACGTTAGCATTTCTGAGGACTAAGATAGTGTCTGTCTCACAGAAATAGAAATAGAAAAAAATGGTGTGACAGTTAAAAACGGGTAACGATATTTTTCGCCATGATGAGAAGAAGTTATATTTTCGTTTTATTCCAAATTAATCTGCTGGGATTACCTTACAAGCTTAAAAAAGGTCTTTAAAAAGAAAATTTTGTAATACACCACAAAATAGCGGCAAAATTAATTTCAGTCTCATAACGGCGATAACAGAGAAAATGACTAAAGTAGTAGTACATTTCCCCGCCGGTTTAACACGACGGGAGCTTGCAACTTTTCTTAAAATAGAGCAACGCACCTTAATAAAAAAGTGAAAATGAATTTTTAGCGAGGTTCGCGAAATCCTGCGAATATTCGAGGCGTGTACATAGAAAATTATTCGCAAGGTGGCGAAGAGGAGCGGAGGTAGGAAATATTTGATTATGAAGCGCTCGGCCAAATTTGTCGCCCGGGGCCGCGCAATTTATTAACATCGAGACGGTGCCCACCTAAATAAAGTATTATCATTTCCTCACCCGGCCTCGCTCACAATACAAATTGTTTAAAACGTCGCCACACGAAAGCCGACTCTGTTCCCGGCCGACACGTCCCAATATGTCGCGGCGAATCCCCAAAATAAAAAAAGTCAGGTTTAAAAAGAATACTTGAAATTTATTCTTACGCTTCAGGTATCATAGTCGAAAATTGAGAGGTGTGTTGGAGCGTGCCGAGCGAGAAGACGTACGGCGGTAATATGATGCAAAGGGTTTCTTTTCAGGACGTGAATTTTTAATGGCGTCGAAGGGCCGTATTGAAATTCGGGCCATCGTTCCTTACCTCGCGAACCGAATCGTGCGTATAATTGATGCCATTATGCTTAAACATATTGTCATTATTACAAAGGTACAAGGGAGGCTCCATACGATATTATATGAAAACGATTACTCCGTTTCACTGTACCCCAATTTAACAATCAATTTACAAATCAAAAATCACTTTGGGCGTGAAATAAATGACTTTCTGCTAACGAGGGCCTTCTGTGTCAGCTTATTTGAAAACGAGGACACGATAATGGTTAAAGGCTGTATTTATCTTGCTGTGCGCGGTTGCCATCATAAATAATGCCAAATATGTTAAAAGACATATTTACCTTTGATAAGAAGACGTTTATTGAATTTTAAGTTAAATTAATATTGGTAAGAAATTTACGTGTACGCATTGTTTTTATTACGAGATAACTTAACATTTCAATTTATATACTAATTTCATCTAATTTAGTTACCTATTCACTGAATTACTAAATTTAAAGAGTTCAAGGCATCAGGAGTATTTATATTGTTCACTTTACAAAATCCTTTTTCAAATGTTTGTCTCTCTGGCTGATTTTAGAAAAGCCTTAATTGAACTAAAGTGTTATGCATGGATATGACTTGGAAAAGCGACAGGTAGAGTGTCACCCGTTATATATCTGAAGGCCTAATAAAAATAATGGTCTCGTAGGTTCGCGTGCGTGCACACAGGCAAGGCCTCAAGGCGATGCCCCTTAATTTAGTTATTGAAGTAAAGTCTGTTTAGCTGAATGGCTATAATTTTCACCATAATTTGGGATAATAACTGTCATGTCGTCATCGTGTCGTCCACGGCTCGTCCTCGTCTCGTTTCCGAATCGACTCCAATTGAATTACTTACGTTGTTTTGAAGGCTGCCAATTTATACATTTCTGGACGATGATTGCGAAATAGATAATGTTTCGCAGTCGCTTTGAATGTTCAATAAATAATTTTCGAAACTGTAGGTTGAAATTCTGAAAATGAGTTGTTATTTCGATTGTAGAAGCAATTAATACGTTGAAATTTGTGTTTTTATTTTTTATAAAAAAAATATTAATACATATTGTAAATATAACCCTCAATTGTGATGAACTGACCTGAAATGAACCATAAACGTCATACAGCAGCTCTTGTACGAAATATCTAATATCACAGATCAATCATGAAGAGCACTGTGCATTTATTAAGACCACTCTCGTCGCCGCTCTTTGTTATAAACTTTAGATATGAATAGTGTTACTCAAGATATAAAGTACAAGCGCGATCGATGTAAATACAGATGTCACAATTAATAAATCCCTTTAATTTAGGCAACCCCGTTGTCGAGTAAATTGTTTCGATAGCCTAAAAAGGTAACAAGAAGTAATTTCACTCGGGCTTAATTAGAATTTTCCGTGCGTAGGAGCCAGCTTCCCAGTTAAGGACGATGTTTTCTCTTCATTAAAAAGATAGCTTTATCGGAAGATTTGATACGAGAAAAAAATCTTATAATTTAGTCTCTTTTATGCGAGGCTAATTATTTATAAATTTTACATAAATTGCTCTGATGTCAATTACAAAACTGAGAGAATAGCTTGGTAGGAGCATAGTTTATATGGTTCGCAGTATAACTTAAAAATTATTTGTTAGTTTCTTGAGAGTTATTGCTGAATATTTCAGAACAAAGGCAAAATTGTACATTCGATGCGTTCAGACCAAAAAATGCATTTTATATCGACTGTCCGTATGTCCGCAGTTACCTATCGCTTAAGATAACAGAAGTCTGCAGCTGAGTGGGTACTTGTGTCACTATCCTAATTATCCTCTCCAAAGCTTTTCACAAGGAAACGTTTGCTTCAGAAAAATACCCGGGAATGGAGTGGCGATGAGCGCCTGCTGGTAAGTGGTCATTGTGACCATTGCACTCAGAAACTACGGAAGACTAAGAATATAAGCTTTTATATGTAATAATCCGCGTTGCAGTGTTCTCTATGCCGAGTTCGCATTAATTCCGAGTTTGATTTTCCATTTCATGATATCAGATATCTTAACGATAGATCCATCTTTCTCAGTGTTTGTATATGACGCTTACTTAGCCTATGCGCACGGATTTTAAAGCATAAAATCCGTGCGCATAGGTAAGGTTAGGGATTTAGTGCTATTCAATATATACAAATATTAATTAACCAAAACTTACTTTATACAACAGTAATCAAGACATTAAGATGAATAGTTAATGAAAACATATTTGCATATCCTATGCAAATATGTTTTCATTAACTATTCATACTAATTTGCAGAGTTCTTTAGAATCAACTTAACATATGAAATGAAGCACGCAACACGGTTTGTCGTTGAAGACTTATCAACATACTCATTGTAGTAACACAAAGGCGTCGGCGTCGCGCGGTCTGCCCCGTTCGTACGGCAACGGAACCGCCGCGGTACGGTATCGCACAGTTCTCGGAACGCTTCATGCGTCGCTGTTACGCTTCGCATCGACGAGTGGCAAGTGATCACGCGATACGATTAGCACCGAGCGGGGTCCGTTAATTGAAACCGATTTGTTATTAGTTGCTGATGTATTTTTTTTTAATGTCAGAGCGTTGAATAGTTTAAGTTCTTATAGGTATATCGCTAAACAGAAAGGCTAGTAGAGTGTTACGATATTTAGCACTCTGTAGAACTTGGATAGTCTTTGGATTGACAACATAGCTTTTAAATGACATTCCTATTTTTTTATTTTAATCAAGTTCTAAACAAATATTTTATTCTTTGAACTTGTATCTCACAAATTAGGCGAATAAATATGTAGTTTATTATTTACAAGTACATAATTTAATAACTATAGGCGTCAGAAGTTACGCTCCGGTTACATACCGAGTTATTTTGTTATGGTTTACGGCTTACGTAATACCGGTAAAGTCGGTGCGATGCAGTACGGCATGTAATCCTCGACTTAACTCTTACTTTATGACTTTCTCTCAGTAACGTTCCATTTCAACCGTTCCTTTATGAGCCGACTAAAAAACTAACGGTTATCGGCGAGCGGGCGGGGGTTCGGCGCTGCACTATCGATCGCTGGAACAAGGGCCCATAAACTTTTATGGCAAAAGTCATATAATACCGTAATAGCACGTCAGCAACCGAAAACTGACGGAAGGAAACGGGACGCTCGTCGCAATATATACTTAGAGGTTGTTAACATAAATTGGATATAAACTCATTTTGCCGAAATCATTGTAAGCGGTCGTGTTTACACAATTTAATGGCCATAATTCCGTTCAAAGGGAAATGGAGACATTAAATAAATCGCCGTTGCCGGAAAGGTGTTAATAAAAAATTATGGCGTTTGTCGGAGGCACAGTCGACGCGGAAATTGGGTGGCAGTGGCGAGTAGCGGGTGGTGAGTATTGAGTGGCGAGTGGCGACCACGCCCTCGCGAGTGTATACCCCCGAGGATCAATGCCAATCTGGAATGTTAGAATATTTATATGATGGTGACATCAAATGCGTTTTGGACCCATAAACAGAAAAAACTCGGGTAGTAATTTCCTGTAGGAGTTATTTGAAAGATTCCATTGAGTTCCCTATAAATATGAGTATCTAAGAACGATTTAGGTTTGTTTTTTTAAGTTTTTGGCTAAGTTTTCAAATGAAAAAGTTAATTTAAATAATATTCAGTTACGATTCATATTTTTACACATTACCCTATACGTTCAAAAATACCTGTCCGGGTAGACTTCAAGCTAGAGACTTAAGATTATGTTCAAAGTTCGTAACTTTGTGAATGCGTAGTCCATCGAATCGAATGGTGTCCATCAAGGATTTTAAGTTCTTGGTAGCCACTCTATTGTTGGTACTGTCGACAATATAAAAATAAAAACATTAAATGTAAGCAAATTTGTGGGTGTGAATAAGTAGAAATAAAAAAATCAGTTTTAATGTTCACATTAGAAATGGATTAGAAGATAATAATAATTTCCAAAGTGAACGCTCGCGTTTGGGGCTCGTAAGTGTACCTGACATAATTATAGGGGTTGGTTTTGATTGCTCGGACGTGACTACCTGCACTCCCCGCGGTGCCCTGGAAATATGTTTCGGATTTATTCCCATTGTTTAACATAATTACATTGTCCATTCATTTCATACAATAGAAGGCATTTTATTTATGAATAATATATTTTTTAACTAAAGTGGTAATTATTAATTATGTATTTATAATTAAGTAGGCTCATCAGAATAAAATTTACCGAACAGTTTTTGTTACCTATGCAAATAAAAAATATATTATGAAATAAGACGAAAAACTTATTATGTAGACGTTAAAGCAAATACCTTCCCTTAATTCACCAGATTTTAAAATCTTATTGCAGGTTCAGAAGTCCGTGCATAAATATCCGACATGGATCGAATCGATCGATCAGAAGTAGATAAGATAAGTTGACTCTTGAGGACTACTTCATATAAGTTGGTACAACTATGGTTAAAATTTCGCAAAATTCGCTGCTTTTAAAAAGAGCAATCTCGCAAATCAAGGTTCTAGTACACAGAGGCAGCCAACCACGAAACGACTACTTGCAGGCGCTGTCAGAGGTAATCATCATAAGCTACTGCAGCTTCGCGTCGGCGTCACGGGGAACAAAGCGCGTGACGGCCGACAATGGCGCATTGTTCGCGTAATGACGTGTTTAGCGTCACGCGCGTGACGCCCGCATTGTCATATTGTCACGCCGACAAGCTTATCCTTTATCCTTTGGCTGATTTACATTGATAGCGGCGGGGAATGGAAGCTGCAATGCCGGAGGATGCATTTTGGTGTTATGCATTAAAATTGCAAGCATAAAGTTTGTATGTACTCTTACATTAAACTTATTTTTATATATTGCGTTCTCTTTAAATGTGTCCGTAGATGAAGATGAAGGTATTCCCAGTACGCTATGACTTAACAAAATAAGAAGCTCATCAAGAAATGTGCAAAAAGAGCTCTCCTTTAATGTGGGTGATGAATGGGTGATGGTGATTACTTGTTTTCTAAGTCCTTCTGAGGTGAGGTGTTGAAAATGAAAAAGTTTAAAATTTGGCAATAGAGAACCACCTGTGAATTCGATTTGTACTTTGTGTGTTATGAAATTAATGTCTTAATTTTGTAACTAACTAAGAAAATTTAAATATTATATTATATAAGCATCGAGTGTGTTAAATTGTCAAACAAGGCTTTAATATTACACTTTTATGTAGCCCTCCGGAGCTGCGTTAGCCTAATCGACATTTACCCCTATAATCATGTCAGGTGCACTTATTAGGGTGGCTCTACATTCGTGATTGTAAAATCGATTGAACAATCAAGGGTTTCAATTTCCTTGTAGGGGGAGGGAGATAAACAAAAATATGTTATTTGTGAACAGTATGTATTTTTTTTAAATTTCACGCTATTTTCATTGTACTGTATCAAATAGTATGCATACATATGTACATACACTTGTACAATCAGTGGAATGTAAACTAATCTTGTGTAGCATTAATTTAATTTATATGTGTGGCTGGTAGTAACAGAGAGCCCCCTTAAAATAATCAGGAGATGATGAATGAATAAGATTAATGTGTGCTTAATCTATTTAATATGTTAAGTTAATTATATGATCATTCTGTCCTGGACCTGTAAACTATGTGTATCTAAGTGACAAAAGAAGTAAGAGTCAAAGTACCCGTATCTAATTCTACATCTTTTCTTGTGTATGAAAAAAATAATCTGCCAAAGGTGGCTTGACTTTGATTTGAATTTCTAATAACTCAAAAACCCCATCGTCACACCATACACCTGTCAAAAGGACAAAAGTACCGCAATGAAAGGCCCTTTCAAGGGAAGCCAAGTTATTTAAGATTATGGGGAATCGTTTTCCCGCTTCCAGGAAAAAGTGAAAAATAATCCAATTTCCACGTAATGAGACCCGCTGTGAAACTAGCTGCATACAACGACGTTTGAATCATATCTATCGGTCATGGACAATAATTAATGGACATACATATAATATATGTACACGCGACGACTTCTATCAATTGGTATGTTAGGTTATAATGTATACTGCTTGGCATTTAGAGGCGTTTTCCAATAATTACATGGCTCTTCCTAATCGCATCGAAGCAATATTAATTTTTTGTTTAAAGATGTCTTCTTTCTTTGTTGTGCTCCTTAAGGGAAGCAACGTATCTGTAGCTGTACTAAAAAAGTACTGTGTAAAGGCTCTTCAAAAAAGGTGTGAAAAGAGCTCTCCGCCAAAGCCGGAGATGCATTGGCGACTCCTCTGGTGTTGCAAATGTCCTTAGGCGTCGGTGACTACTTTCCATCAGGTAGTCCGTCTGCCTTATCGTTATTTGATAAAAAAAATGTAGAACGTATAGCAATGAAATGTGTCATTGCATTGGCATGTTGGTTATATTTTCTGTAACATACGAGTGGTACACAGTAAGTACATAGCGTTAGTGTGGGGCTTGTCTGTTGAATGTTTAATGGATATCCACGTTTGAAGGGTCGTGTAAGTGGTTTCGAAAATGATATGATAAGATGTTCTGGTAATCGCTGTGGTATTTACGATACACTTATGGTTTTTATTTTTCTGTTATTTCTAAGTTTATTTTTAAAGGTTATTTCTAAAGGTTACTACTGAGTATTAACATTTATATTATACGGGTTATACTCTTTTCGTCAATATATATAATGTTACAAACTTATATTTCAACAAAATTGTAGTAAATTTACTCCTACTTACATATGGCATGATAAATATAGTAATACAAGTTCTACAACAAGTTTAAAAATGGATTAAACTAGTGACTGCTTATAAAACAGGGGAACATCTCTAAGGCAATCTTGCCTCCCCAGCGGCTGTCGGCGCGTCAAGGCTGGTTGCGTCGCGTCGGAGATGATCGCTCATTTGACGGATGCAGCCTGACACCCTCGCAGCTCCCTGCTCGCCCTTCGCCCGCACTTCACGCCCTCTCTGACTAGAGATCAGAACATAATGCGTAAACATTACAAACAGCTAGTAATATTTATACATTGGATGTATAAATTATTATAATATGAAAACAAAAAACCCGACTGCTAAAACTTGTATTTTGTTTTTATAATAATTGTTTTTATTTAATGTTTTGTAGGAGGTTATGTCAAAATAGTAAAATAATAGTGTTATCGTAAAAATAAAAAACGAAATAAATTTTGTAATAGTGAGACCCGTCATTTTGTTGTACTGTACAATGTTAAATCATATAAATGTTTATAGCGAAATCCAAATATATGTAAGGTTACATTCATTCACTAATTTCATAGCGTGAATTTTCATCCCTATTCAATATTGTCCCCCATTATACCCTTGACTTGGTGGCACCGGTGAGTAAACCTGTAAACATTGTACGTAACGCAGCGAGACGAGATGAGCCCCGTGTGTTTTAATGAGATGATGTGTTCTAATGAGACGGCAGCGCGTTGATGCTCGTGAGCTGTAATGAGAGCTGGAGGAAGCAACAAGAATAGTTTATAAATGTACATAATGAACTTTTTTGGCAGTTGCAAGTGCTACTCGGTTATCGATTTTTAGTATTTCAACCATTAATATTTTATATAGTAAATATTAAGAGTAGGCACTCCAGGTATTAATTTCAGATGGCAATATGATTGTAGCCATAGTCGTAGCTTTGTTAAGGGAATCCTACAGTAGTGGTCGGCGGAAAAAAGGTCATATTCAAGATTAGAAATCCTATGCTATCATTTATGATAAATGGAGGGAGAGGCGTCTGATAAAATAAAAAAATGAGTATCCACACCCATAATTCTTGTATATGCTTATGATTGAAACGATTTTTAACTAGCGTTCCCAATTTAAAGATTAAAATGTTTTGAGAAGCGGGTAATTCCGAGCGATCGGATATTAAAGTCATAAAATGAAATAATAAACGCCAGGCGCAGCGCACGTTTATAGCGCTGGACAGTGACTTACACAACAAATTAAAAAGCTTGACAGACGTCCGGACATGTCCGGACGTATCCGGACGGATAATAGTAACTGCTGCTATAACCATTAGACGGTCAATAAAATATAGGAATAGGATGATATTGCACCAGTAATCAACAAATAATTATATTGTCTTTAAATTCAAAATAAAATAAATCATGTATTTGGTTGGAAGGTTGCAAAAAGTGTCGTTTCTTATTTATATTTATACAATTTGGGTAGCAAACCAGATTTCATGGCACCAGATTATAAGCGGTGGCTGCCGCCCACTTGTAAGCAACTTTATATGTGACTGGAGTTCTATGTAAAATCTATAACACTTGCGTTGCCATTCTCAAGCACTAAGATGTTTGCCTCATATGAAAGAAAATAGGCAACCATACATTTCCACCGAAATGCAAGAACTCATTCATGGGAAATAAATATGGCCGAAGTACCTCGTCGTAGATACGAACAAAAGCGATATGAAGTAAAGCTAATGTTTAACCGAATACCCTTTGTTTAAGCGCATAACGCCCTTCTATCATCAGGAGTTTAGAGCTGAGGGTATCAACGCTTGGAGTTAATGAAGTGTCTGCTTAACCCGACCAAATTGACCTTGGTCGTCCGATCGTGTATTGGCTGTACGCGAGATTCGGGCCGCGTAGCAACAACTAACAAGCACGCACACAGGCGCACGTACATACACGGTACACAGCACACAGCCGCACGTCATTGTACAGTCGCATGAATAGCGCATCACAGCTCATTAGATCATAACGAGCTGGTTTTAGAGATCCGTGGGGAGGGCGGATAAACATAATTTGGTATTAAATTTTTATTTAATAACACACGATTACGACCTTAACTGGATCGAAAAAAAGTATTACGTAAACTTGTGTGGTTGCTGGCACACCTTCATATCAGCCGATCGTCTTTGTTTGAGAATATTGCTACTCTCAGGTATAGCTGTCCTTACATCTGTAATTGACTTCTGAGGGAAGCTCTGTTCCATTCAAAGCTAGTTACAAATATCGGCAGTCACCATTTACTAGCTCGTTATCTCCTTTAATTTTACAAAAAAAGCTTAATTAAAAAATAATAGCAACTATAGATTAACACGAGCGGTAGTAATCCCTTACGCATAGAGATACTCGCACTAGCAATTTCAAATGACTGATCTGTAGTAACTCAGCCGACCTCTGATAGTTCTTCAAATATATTTGATTTCAGATGTTTCTCTGTGGCAATAACCACTTACTATTGAAAAGCCTACTTTTTAGGCACTTCAATTTCAAAAAAAAAACTAGCTGTGCCCCACGGTTTCACTTGCTACTAGTTAAGAAAAATAACAAACAAACATAACGTGATGCCTATAGCCTTCCTCAGTAAGTACCTAAGTCTAGTATTCAACACAAAAACATTTTTTAATTCGAACCCGTAGTTTCCGGGGTTAGCGCTTTCAACCAAACGAATAAACACTTCAGCTTTACAATATTAAAGTAGTATAGATAAAAACAAACCTAAAACGGTAAAGGATTAGTGAAAGACATTACAATCCTTAATTATTGTCTTAATAGTCAAAATTCTAAATCTAATGTAGCTTTTTTCAACCAAAAGTCGTTTTCCACAATCGGCAGCAAATATGGCCTGAAGACATTAGCGGTGTTTGGAGTGCTCCCGGTGGTTCCTCAAAGGGCTTCCTGTCGGTGTAATTACGTCCTCAGCGGCCGCCCTCGCGCCGGCTCCCAGCGGCGGCGCCGCTGAGCTGGGGCTCTGCACAGAAACACCATTTCCGAAGGAATAATAACTCATTTTTATGCCTTTTTTACATTTTATGTAACTGTACATAACATCAATGAGTTATGCAACTGCTATAAAGTTTCAATTGAGATTTAATTCAGGATTTATTGAATATAAATACATTGTACTAATTAAAGTGGTTATCATTACTCTGATATTTATAGGTAATATTTGACTATGAATTAGTTATTACACTAAAATTGTATCTGATAAACCGAAATGTTTAATAAGCAAGATCTTATTAGAGGAGAAGACTGCTTGATGTAGTCTGCTTTGGCTTACCCGTGACTGTAATATATTACGTACCGTCAATATATGTAATATGTGTTTTAACAAGATACAGCGTAATTTGAGTTAGCTTAGGATATTGAATCATTCACGTAAGTACCTTAATGTAAGTCGCATATTCTTAACAAAGTTTAAACAGTAAGGAACCACTCGGCGATACAAAATCTCTCTCGGCGATATTTTTCAATGTTACCGCAGTGTTATTTGCAACATAGTATTACGGACGCAAAAAACAATATTACTAACGTGTCTGGTTATTTGCGCTCTCGAGCAAAAACCGATTGAAATCTAAAGCAGTAGAGTCGAAATCGCGGAATCGTTACGCTTTAGAAAATTGAGAATACAGAGCCTTTTATGACCCATCCAACTGTATATAGACAAAAGAAAGTAAACCGTATCACCGGGGGTTAGAGTTTAGTTTGACAGGGAAGCTGCATCAGCGCGACGGATCTAATGTTTTAAAGCGCTCTGCAAATTTTATTGCGGTTGCGAAAATAGCATCGATAGAACATGGTTCTTAGTAGGTTGTAGTAAGGTTTATGTTGGAGGTACATCGCTCTAGCAACGGTTAACAGATGTCGGTCTATCCACGAGTTCAAGTGACATGTGGTGAAGCAAAGGATGGAAGCCAATGAACTGAAAATCAGCGGAAATCTCTCACTAGTAATTGGATGTTTTTTTAACCGCACAGAAAAATAGCGAGCGAAATGCTACTCTACAGTGTGGTTATAGAGGTCATGCCGTCATTACCGGTTTCAATAGACTACTAGAATGACGGGACGGGACAATGGTTTTGTGATTACTAGAATTATATCATGTGCAGTGTCAGTCAAAAGAACAGTTCATTATGAAATGAACCGGAAGACTCCAACATGGAGGCTAATTTAAATTGAAATTGTATTCACAATGACAGAGTAGGAGTTATTACCGAATATACTGTGATTAGTTTAATGAGTAACTTTTGTAAAAAATTTGGACTGAGAATAAAGCAGCCAACGATGGGAAAGAACTCAACGTTTCATTCAAAAAGAAAATTTCTACATATTAATTAGTCGCGGCTGTCAATGGTCATCTGCAATCAATCCAAAAATATTCATATCAGAGTCAGTCGCAGATCCATAGGATGGTATTCTTGAGGGCAATTTGGGATCTCTTTATATTTGTCCCATACAAAGATTCATTTTAATATGCTTACCTGTATCTTACCGCGCCCTGTAGACAGGACTTAGCAGTGCAAACTCTTAATAACCTTACTATTGTATTTTTTTTGTATTGAATACCTTTTGAAGGATGATGGCGAATTGTGAGGTAACTTTTAAGTTAATTAATAAGGGATGTTTAATTTGTAATAGCATATAGCCTTAGCACATGGTTCTGATGTTCTTACAAAAATGGTTCTGAGATGCGTTTTCATTAAATTTTTTGACCAAAAGTCATTCCATTTGGCTATCATATCTTATTTACCACCCGCCATGTCTAAGAATACACCTTCGTTACTGTCACCGGTTGATAGAGATGCGGAAAAATAACACGATGTCCCTTCGCTGTTCCCAAAAATGTTAACGTCGCGATTTTCTCCCTTCTTGAGGTATGAAAATAAAAGTTGGCATAGCATCCCGTATTCCCTGAAAAGAATGATATTTATCGGGAATGTCAAACAATGAGCGGGGGTTGTGAGCCGGCGGATCACTGTGTGCCCCTCGCGGAGCGGAGGGGGTGCTTTTTCTGTTTTTAACGGAAATTGGTTGCGAACGAAGCTTTCGGGAGTGCGTTTAATCGAAATAATAGAACCCTTTCATAACGTGAACTGATTTTTAATATGTCATCAATTACATTAAACACGGTGTTATTTCGATTGAAAATGTGTTAATGGAAGCGTTTCGAGCTTCGAGAGATCCTTGTTAATATCAGGGAGTTTTTTTATGTCAGGCAAGTATTAAGGATTTTTAATTTAGTATTCTACGAAATTCTGTAGCATTTAATCTTGGTAACGGGCCTTTTATAAATAACATTTTTTTAATACTGTTAGACTATTTTTATAGTGGTATAATATTTAGACTTTATTTAACTTCCTATCTATTTAAAGCTTATATATTTATCAAAGGATATATGTTTTACTGACTCATGTTCTCTTTAGCTAAGTAGGAAAGTAAAACAAAGATGTTCCTAAGTAGCAAATTTTCATTCGTAACAAGTAGTAAGTAAACTAACTACGCATATTCCCAATAAGTAGTAAGTAAACGGAAGAATCATCCCTTTCCAAGGGCGCCTGGGACCGTCCCGGCAAGTCAAACAGGGAATTAGGACCAACCCGGGATAAATTTTGCTAATATCTACGCAGGATGTTGTCCTATATTTGAATAAGTACCCTTAATAGGTCGGTAATTCAGTTCAATCGTGTAGAGTCGAAAGTAATAAGAGTTTTTGATAAGTGTGCCTGGTAAATTTGACATAATTGTATAAAGGTGGTTTGACTAGGACGTGACCATCGCGATACCTACTTATTCTATAATTATGTTTTTTATAATAGCAGCAGTATTAAGCGCCGCTGTGTTCATGTTTGAAGTGTATGGTAAGGGAGATATTTAAGGATTAAGGGAGGGGGTATATTTGACGCGTGCCAATTTAGTCCTTAGGGGTAGTAACGCATCTGTGGTCTGAAGTTGATCATGGTTGTCCACAGGCAGCGGTGGCTATTTATTATCAAATTGACTCGTTTTCTGCTACATCAATATAATAATTAATATAATTAAATATAATATATAATAATAAGATTAATATTTATAATTATAAGCTGTTCATCTTACTTTTCGTTGGAAGGGTGTGGTTGCCGGCTCATTTATTATATAATGAGGCGACCATCTTAGTCCTCGGGAATGGCAACGCACCTGTGATCGACTTCAGATAGAACCCCTATACTATATGAAGCTACATACAGACGTCCATGGGCAGTAGTAACTATTTAACATCAGGAGGACTGTATGCTTGTTTACTACCTCATTGTAATAAAAGAAATAATAATCAAAATAAATGTGAACCGAAAAAATAACAATATTTTTTAAGCAGAATCAAACAATCAAATACGACACCGACCGCAATTCCGTCATGTGCCTATTTATAGCAGCCTATTCAATCGTAATAAAATTAATAATACTCTAGTTGTGCTCAGCGGTTTTACTTTCTTTTAAAAAAATGAAACATGACATACATATCGCCAAAATTGATGATTATCTGATAGTAATTTACATAAACGCCGGTGTTAGTAGTTGTAGTGCGCGCTATTGTGGGTTTTCATTTTTGAGCATGAAATTGAATCCTTTTTTAAGAATAAGTGTGGTCTAAGATACGCCTTATAACTTATCAAACTCGGTCCAGTCGTTTCGTAGATACGGAACGAACATGCAGACAGCCAGAAGAGAAAAAATCGTATTTTTGTTATAAGTACCGCATATACTTTCATATGCATTTAGTAAAAGGCTGTAATATTTACATCATAAACATAAACTTAAATTTTATTTATTTGTATACATAACTGGATATAACAAATACAAATACATAAATTGATACATATCAATAGTAATTAATTTGAGCGGGTAACTTAACTGTGACAACGTGGCTGACGGTGTGACAGCCGGGCAGCGCGACTCCGTGACAGATTTTTTGCTGCTGTTGCAGTTTTTGCCGCAGTGCCGGCCACTCGCTGCTGGGAAGCCGGAAATTGGTGCTTATGTTCGGTCAGATAAAATTAACAGCCAACATGTCACCAACCCACAAAAAATACTGAACAAAAATTAACATTGTAATTAATATTACCTCAGAGGTTTTTTTAAACATGTCTGCATAAAACTAAAACACTATTAGCAATATATGACCTGAATGAAAAAACTATACTTTGTCAAGTCATTTCAATATGAGTTAATAATTTCCAGGGAGGAGGTACCACCGCCAGACCTAATTCTAAGGTAATGCAGTTCTTCCGTGTCGCTGAAGAGAGTGGTTGCCGGCTCGGTTATATATGAGGCGACCACGTTAGTCCTCAGGAGTAGCAACATGTCTGTGATCGACTTCATATAGAACCCCTGTTTTATATGAAGTCGCTTACAGATGTTCATGGGCGGCAGTAACCACTTACCATCAGATGAACTGAATGCTCGTAGGCTTTTTCAATCAAATCAAAAAAAAAGTTAATAATACTTGGAAGATGCGAGGAAAGTAACTATTATCAAAGAGAATATAGTATTAACCTAAAGTCCTAAAAGAGCGGAAACTGTGTATAAATTCCAGCAACTGGCGATTTACTTTCCTAACATGCTCCATTATGAAAGAGGAAGGTTATTACAAGCGAATTAAAACAAAGGCCAGAATAAAACAAAGTGTTACTAACATTTCCCCGGTGGCCGCGCTACATAATTCCAGCCATATTTCCCGCGCTCCGCCGGCTTTTCGGCAAATAAATAACTTGTATGTTTCCTGGGAGAGGATAGTAGCGCGGGTTCCGCTCCTTTATCTGCTAACGACACTTGCCGCGGAGCCGGAACTTCCGCCGACGTAATGTAGCAGAAGAGAAGTTTAACTTCACAGAAAAAATACGTCGACCTTATGACTTTTCATTTGCCAATCGAACGGATTGACCATTCCACTGCTGGGCACGGGGCTCCTTTCAGAATGAGAGAGTTTTAGGCCCCGGTCTACACCGCTGCTCAAGTGCGAACTGGTAAATTTCGCACAGCTTACTTTACTTTTTTTAGAGCACCCCTAGGTGCACCATTACGTTTTCCTTAACCGTAAAATAATTGATAATTAATTTCTTAAGCTTAAGATTTAAAAAAATAGGCTCTCCATTGAGAGGCTAAATTCATTCATAGGGCTATCACTGCTCTTATGCCAACCGAATAAAGTCCAACCTAACTTATAATTATACTTTTAACCGACTTCCAACGGAAGAAAGGTTATCTATTCTACTCTTATACACGTAGAACGTGGTTTCGTCGTCGTGATCTAGCGAAGTATATTGAGCGCCGACTTCAAAACTATGTACTATATACTGTCTATGTACTAAGCCAACATATATTTCAATTATTTTTTACTTTTCTGTGGCATGGAAGAACTTTTATACCATGAAACCAGCACGTGAGCGTACAATCCCGCTGATATAAGGCGGTCACTGCCGCCAATCTGTAATACTTGTAAGATGAGTAACAGGTGAGTTTTTTTCCTTAAGAAACAAATTGTAACATCTGCTTTAGGTGTTATTTTATATGGTTATATTCTTGGAAGCTGAAAACTGAAAACACCATTATAAGGCAGGTAAGTGTAGCGGTGACGCCGGTATAAGCGGCATACAAAACGTTCATAATACCTTCATAATGCCTTCTAGGGCATACAATACTGAGTAGAATAAACCATATTATTTACTTTTCTACGGTTAAACAAAGAAAACATTATAACGTCGGCGTCGCGGACGCTCGCCGGCGTTCTCGACTTAATCGCGCGGCGGTAATGATGCTCCACGCATTTACAAAACAATTACACTTAATGCTCGAGCCATCCGCCATTTTTATTTTTATTTTTCCCCGCCATATCCCGTGGATCGTTTTTGTAAGAACTCTCCCGATTGTTACTTAGGGAAGGCGCTCAAATGTACGTAAAAATGCAAATAGCGAGCATCTTCAGATCTCCTCGGTAAATCTCTTTGATGAAGTCTTCGAAGGGAGCGGATGTTGGTGCCGCTTTTTGCCTCATTTTCCTCGTAATGATTATTAATTAAGGAGTTTCTCGCGTCGTTATGTAAATTACACATGTTTAAATATCGATGAGCCGTTTAATCGACGATTTAGGGAGGCAGTACACGAGCGTTGTGACGCCGACGGTAGCTGACGACACGCGAAGAAAGTCGGCGACAGTTGCTGTCGTATATTAGCTCCCATAGCGGAAGTGTGCTCTCCCAACCACTTCCTTTATAATCTACCATCTCACAAAAAAATGCGGTTTTCATATAATATTTATAACAAACTTTGCAAAGCTTTCATCTTATGCATAAGTAATGATTCTCTAAGACGTAAGAGTATAATAGAAATTCTTAAATTTAAAGACGAGAATTGTTATTTTGGAAAGATAACTCACGTCGGGTAATTTTTGTAAACTGACGTATTGTTACTTAAAAATATTGTAAGATCTCTCGAATTGCTAGGTTCCTTTCAGAGTATGAAAGGTAAATAGTATGAAAGTAATAGTTCTGAATCAAATACCGGCGATATGATTGACAATATGGTTATCTCTCGTAGCTCTAGCCTTTGTTATATAATGTCTATACTTCTTTCGTTTACTTCTGTATGTACTGCTAGGGTATGTAATGTCAAATGCTGTTGCACAATAACAGCAGTATTAAGCGCTGCTGTGTTCTTAAGGGTGTGGTAAGGGACAAATACTTATATGAGGCGTTCCACTTTAGTCCTCAGGAGTAGCAAACATCTGTGGCCAACGTCAAGTTAGACTCTGATCTTATCTGGGGTTGATTACATATGTCCAAGGGCGGCATCACCAATACAATCAGATAGACTGCATGCTCGTTTGCTACTCCAATATTATAAAAAAAATCATACTAAGGGCACATCAGAGTCATCGGATACGCGCGAAATGTGTGTTCCGGTTAGCAACGAGCGTCAGCGTCGCCCCTCGCCGCGGCGTCGCGACGGACGTCGGATCACAATTCAATTGCACCTCGTTATCTAACCGACTGCATCCGAGGGCGTCGCAGCAACATAAGTATATAAGTAGGTATGACTAAATAAGTTTATGTAACTAAAAATATAGATACCGTAAAAAAACGAAAAAACCGGCCAAGTGCGAGTTGGATTCGCGCACGAAGTGTTCCGTAACGTTAACTATAAAAGCGGCAAACAACCTGCCTTTGTTGTATGCGAGCCCTC
>DWLI01000227.1:0-25308 GCA_018249915.1 Cecropterus dorantes dorantes
GTAAGTAACTTCAAACAGAACACGGGTTCTACGGGTATGTGAAGTTAACCACAGTTGCCTACAACCCCCCTGGACTCATATGTAAATGAGCCGGCAACCACACCCTTTCACTAAAACGCAAGAACTACGCGCGCTAAAAATAGGTGTGGTTATATTACATCTTCAGTCAAACAATACTCATTCCACACCTCCGTGTACAAATAACATTATTTTAAGACAACAAAAACTCATCCAAAAAATACCTACTCTTAGATACAAATTTAATCCACATCTTCGTTTTTCTCACGCCCGCCGAGTAATTTCAGGCTGAACGGGCGGGTTCACTACTTGATACGGGTCGACGTGAATTTAACAACTCTATAATCTCTCGAAGGGATAATATTTGAGTGAACTCTGTAGGTATAAGTTAGCTTGTTCCATCTTTATGATATTAGGTTAAGTTCCTCAGAAAGGATTAAGGGGGCTCTTAATTCAACGCTCCCGGGCCGAAATAAATTTAACGTTCAAGAAGCTTACGAGGAAAAACTTGTGACGCACGGACGGTTAAAGCTTAAGCTCTTTAAAATTTCTTATCATAACACTAAGTATATCGCGGGTAAAAACAGCCAGAGGCCAATAATTTTTTTGATGACTTTAATACTTTATCTTTTGTTTAAGGTAAATGTTTGCAGAGGTCGAAATTTATAATAAATTACCAAAAATATAAAAGAAATTAAATAAAGAAGTATATTAAGAAAAAAGTGATGGTATATGTAACAGAAAATATAAGTTGAAGAAAATATACAAACAACATACAAATCAAATTAGACGTTGTAAACTGTGTTGACGGAATTTTGGATAGAATGAATATTCCATACGGTATATTATACGAGTAAGTGTAAGAGCGTGCTCACTGTAATCTTATTCATAAGCTAGCATAAGTTCTCTTATCAGTGAAATTGTATGATTTCTTAAGACAGTAAAGTTTCTTCAAACCGAAATTGACGGAAGAGGATTTCTGGGTGGCATAGTCCAAAAATATACCCATTAACCACACTATACTATCAATTACCAACTGAATAATCAAGTAATTTTATATTAATCATATTGAAATACATATCAATTTATTTTTGTCTCCAAATCTTCAATTAACTGTGTAGTTTATTTAAACGTATCAAGGCAAGATCAGAACATCAGATTGATGAGGGCAATTATTTGGGGTTTGGCCTCTTTAAGAGCCCTTAATTCGAATGCATTAAACGTGTCCTCAATGCTCGCGTTGGCATATTAATTGCGCTGCGAAATGTATGCCAACCCACATGGCATCTACAAGTGTAGGTGGATACATACGTTTATTGCAGGTATATAAATACATCCTACAGCGAAGATACACGGTAATTGGAACGAATCTCTCAATATTTTATTTTCCGCCTCAATTTTATTTTATTTCGCTGAGCGGAGCGCCTCTAGCCGAATGGAAGGTAATTGTAGGCTTCGCTCCGAAGGGTTCACTTTAGGGAATAATTGTACGGATACAGAGTCTGGGAGGGCTTAATGTAAGGTTATGTCGAGCCTCCATCGTTTTACTGGTCCCGTATTATGCTTAGGTAGTACTGGACCAAGGACGAAAATTATCTCGGGAATGAGTTTAGTAAAAGCGACGATGGGAACTAATGAGACAATGGCTCCCCCAACTTGTTTTGTGAATAAACGGAGGGTATCACTTTAATTTTGTTTACGGGTTGACGATTAATTTTGATGGTTATGATAGAAGAACGTTTTCCCAAATAAAACTGCTGGGTTCTCGTTTTAAGCGCAATGTTAAGAGGTATTCGTTAAAGGAAGACAAGTTTATTACCGTTGTACTTGACTATATATACGCACTAGAATTAATTTAAAAAATATTTACGTCAACTTATTTTTGTAAGTTTGAAGATCTACCTAGATGATATACTAAGTTAGATTGGTATTAATTGAAATCAAGCTATGATACCTAATGATACCTACCTATTGATAAAAGACTTATAAGAATCACGTACAATAACGTGTAGTGAAGAATTTACAAAGTAACTATGATGACTTACGAGTATAACAATTTGTTGTTTTATATTACGTGATAAGAAATAACAGGAACAATAAAAAACGATCATGCATATCGTAAATAATACATTAACGCTTATGATCATAATTACGATAGTACAATTGATATAAATTCTTTACTTTTTTACATTGCGTGCAATCTTCGGACGCTTACATTGTAATTGTAGGTATTAATAAATAAGTCAGGTTTTATTAACAAAGCAGGAAGCAAAATAACAAAATACGTACCGACGCGCAGGGCTGCTCAACTCGGGCCTCATTGCACACCACTGAATAATTTAAAATAATGAAAAGCAGGCCAACGGTCTCAGGGCACCGCTGTTTAAAAATGCACTGCACTCGTTTTACTATAGCCCCCAGGTTGGTCTGAATCTCCTGACACACGTCTCGTAAAGCAGTTGGTCATTGGCAAAGTATTCAGAAATAAACTGGCTCTGATTCAACGCTTAAATGGGCCAGCAAAATATTTCAGAAAATAACATAAATATAACATTTTCGTGTATCAAACACTAATTATTGTAGAAAGCGAACCTAACCTATTTTACCTTCATAGTCACCTATGTACTCTTATGAACTCTTATACACATATGTAGATAGAAGAGTAGAATTTCGAAAAATTTTGACTGCAATTTATATTTATACCATCTTGAACACGGCAGTACCTACCTACTTACTACTTCCTGACACTAACAACACTATCTTCTACGAAGTGGTAATATTAGAAAAATGACAGTACTTCAGATAGAAGAGAAATAGAACAAAATGAAAGCAAAAGTAGAAACGTCCTTTGGAAATAACTTATTAAAATTCTTTCCCTAAAATAGAGAAAGCCTTACTAATTTATTCTAATTAGTCGAGAGCACGTCCCAAAACGCCAGTGAAACGGGAATCGGAAAAACGTCAATGCTCCGTTACCCAAATTTAATACCTTTCTATTCTCGGATCTCGGCCCCATTTGAATAATTTCATCGTTGATATAAGCTAAAAAGTTTTTATATTGTACTTGAAGATTCTTACGATATAAGTTATAGACATAAAAGTTATATCAACACAACGAATTTGTTACAGTTCTTGAGAAAATGTTTTTTTCTTACGCTTTTGTTTTCCGCCTTTCCGTCATACTGAAGGTTCATCCATTAATATTGACTTAAAATAATGACTTAGCTTAATCTATTTAGCTATAAAAGCTTAAGTTTCCCGCAAGCTATTATAAATGTGAGGATATTAGCACAATGTCACCTATGTCAACATGTGCAAAAAGACTCGAATCCAATTTCCAGTCATTTAAATAAATAATAAAAAATATTAGATTTGATTTTTTACTTATTTTTGATGTTAATAAAAAATACATTCCAATTTTTCTTTAAGTTTCAAGAGTGTGTTACTATAATTAGTAATCAAATTTATAAGTTGCAAAAATATCTACATAGTTTAATGAACATAACAGCCCGCTTCTCATTTGAAGCGTATTTTAATAATTTAGTTATTTTAAACCTTACTTCGTTCCAAGCACAATAAAACTCGACTATCATTTCTTGAAAAACTCAGTTGATTCGCTATTACCATACGTATTACACATTACGATGCCTTAATTAGGTGACATAGTTCTTTTATTGTTATATGTTAATCGACTTGATTTTGTAAATTAAGTCTTACTTAATCGTTTTGTTATTTATTATAATATAACGCCATAACAACATCCAACACGTGTACGAGATTATAGTTTGTTGATTAGAGAACCTATCCTAATTTAAACTTTCGTAGTTTTTACGATTTTTGTATTATCCAAAAGGGATTTTATTAGTGAGATAGGTAATACCTGAGTCCGCAAACTCAATTAGGTTTTATGTGGGTTCCTAGATAGGGCGGCAGATATCGACAAAAAGTTTCAGATACGCAGCTCCGGCCTGTAACGGTACCGAACACTTTTAGCATTAACTTTTACGCAATGTAGATGGTAGGTAATACCTACTTTAATGTGAAGTAATGTCTGATTAAAAGCAGCCTTGAGTTAATAATGCAAATAAATGTACGAAATATCTTATTTAGAAATAACTAAATCCTTCCTGTCGGATAAATAAAAAGCCAAGAAGATATAAATTTCTTAGCTTGTGTTGTTTTAATATTTAATGTTAAGTTGTGTTAAGTTATTTTTATATTATTTTTTTTTTATTTTAGGAAATATAACCATTATTAGAGAATATATGTACGAGTATGCTAGCAATTAGATACAGAATTAACATACTTAACTACCTATTTAAATACATGGTGTTTTTCGTATGTTTCGGATTCGTTTGTTTTACAAAAATAAACAAAAAAACCAGATCTAATTATACCGAGTCTTTGCCAAAAAAGTTGAACTCATAATATGGCAACGAACAGTGTAATCCGGTTACAGCACCATAACATTAGGGATGTACCATTATACATAACGATTGTATAATGCAAAGTGGACTGCAAATTGGGATCGCTCATTCGGTACCGACGTTATTTTTGCATAATCAACTTGAACCGCAGTTCCGATGCAAATGTGAGCCACTGCCTTCCTAATGAATTTTAAGAAACAGGACCCCCTGTGGGAGAGGTTATTTTAAGCCGGTTTGTGGGGATGGCGCTCGGTGACTAAAATTATTGGCATGTAAAAAGTACTTAAAGCTTAATTAACAGGAACTTTGTAAATAGGCTGGAAGTAATGTTTTGTATTTCGCTTTATAAATAAAACCAATTTTTTTCATTGGCACAAAATACTGCCAATGGGAAAAAAATAAGTCAGAATAAGATATTTCCAAGTATATTTGGCTACACTTAACGGGTATTTGAAATGTATATCTACATTAGGTGTGCTTTTTATAAGTATTTTATGTATATACCTTCAAAATCTTATACTTGCTACTAAGAAAAATCTAAATGAGCATCAAACCATGAAGTCACTTAGCATAAGTAGATACCTTGTCTAAGAATATAACATAAGATATAAAATAAACAAAATATTCATAGATGCAAAGAAGTAGCTACACGAAGCCATCGCACGATTGCCTCGTCTTAAAAACTTAACTCAATAATATAAATAGACACAACTGTCAAAGGGCCGAATAAGAATGTCAATTTTATAAGAACCTTAGATGCCCTACCGAGCCGTAAATAACCACGTTATGTCAAGATACTCATACGTGTAGGAGTATCTTATAAAAGATGTAGAGAGCTCAATTTATTAGTTATCGTTAAGGTTTTTGAAATTTGTAAGACGTCTATTGATCTGTTATAACCCTTTTGGGTATGTATGTAAAACTCGATGACATTGGGAACATATTGAATAATTTAAGGACTATATTTCAAGCGTTTGTAACTAGTTTTTGTAACTACTTGCCTATGAAATGCAGGCTTGGCAAGTTACATGTCATAGACAAGACTCTTAAGCAGAGTCTTAAGCAGCGGTGTGCAACATTTTTGGCAACAGGGACACTTAATAGCTAAATAAGGCAAATAAATTGCAGGGCACATTTGAAACATTGTTAATGAAAAACAGAAAAAAATAGTCAGAAAAAGGAGTTAAAAGTACATAAAATTTGAAATAAAGCCATGCGGTGCAAGGTGATGGTTGCGGACGAAATGTGTCCTGCAGGCCAAGGTTTGTTGACCGCTGGTTCAAAGCGTGGCATTATCAGCCAAAGGTGAAAGACAAAATGTGGAAGAACCCTTTGTAGTTCAACTTCGGAGGTAACACCACCATTTCTTTTAAGTTAGGCGCAATTATGTTTTACATTGAAAGATGTGGTGAGACATATTTCTCCAAAGTATTCCAACTTGGTCCTCAGTGGTAGCAATGCAACTAGTACCGATTTAAAGTAGAGTCCTAATCAATAAATAATAAATTATATCAGGTCGATTACAGATGTCCATGGGCGGCAGTTGCAACTTATTTCGTTGACTGCATACAAACTAGGCACATATTATTATATATACACGTAATATACCTACTATCTTTGACATTAATACCAGCGAAAACTACCTGTTAGACTCAGTATCCATATTTATTGGTTTTAACGTTAATCGAATGATCTGTTAAGTAATAAAAATAAAAACGCGTTTAATAAACGATAATGTAGTTTCGTTGCAGGTCTTCTGTATTCATGTTATTTTAATATGTAATATTTATATCGATTACTAGAATTTGCTAAATAGGTTTCTTTATAACGGCTGTTTAAGGCTATAACAAAAACAACTAAAGCACGAATATTTTTTCTTTTTGTTTTTTGTTTTACAAGGCTCATATATGACATGATATCAAATAAGGCGAAGGTTCGCCGGCGTCGACAGCCAATGATGTACGTTGAGCAAACGCGTGCCGACTCACAACTATCGGTTTGTACTTTGGTGCATGGAATAAGTGACAAGCGGAAGCGTTGTTGATCCCTTTTTTTTCTACAAAAGTTGAGACATAGGTGAAAATAATAATGAATATTTTAGACGGATGACCACAAGTAACATTTATCTCATAAGAAGATGAGAATCAAGGCTGCTCCCTTTTCTGATAGGTATGTGAAGAACGTTATTCTCTATGTAAATACTATTCAATAATTTTCTGTTAAAAAATGTATTGCTATTTCATTCATGATCTTCATCATTCAATAAAACATTATTTAACTTAATTAGACAGGTGTTCTTTCTATAACGTTTTCTTACGAACGGTAATAATACAAGTCATAGTTACCGTACTAAATATTTACAAATTACGTTAAATTAATACGATGATAAAATGATTATAATAATAAAAATGATTCTTGATACATATAGAAAAAGCTACTTTATCGATTTAAAATACGCATTTTTCGCATATGCTTATAATTTGAGCATCACCTTACAAAAATACGTAGATACGTGGAACTTTTACATAAGGTCTACTGTATTACGCCTCGAGAAAATTTATTTCAGTATCCTAGATATGAGCCTAAGGTAGATATGTAGGTATATTTTTGTAATGATAAAAATATACGAGATTCTTCGAAATGTCAAACCATTCTGAGGAATATTGCGATGCAGGGCTCATTCGCTTTGTCGATATTGAAATTTATATTCATGGAAAAATATTAACATATTCTGTAGTACAGTAAAGCGTTAGAAATGGAAGCGTTAAAGTTTCACATAAAAATTAAGTAGCTATCTATATGTAAGTAGATAGATACATTCAAAAATTTACCGTAAATTTTAAATGCTGTAATCTTGTTAACAAATTACACTTATAATTTCAAAATAAATTCATAGTCACAACGTATAATTATTCGTCGTAAATGCATAAGGTACATAAACGCGCACAAGGAAATCTCAATCAATTCTTTAAGTATCTGTCCGGTCAGGGTTGAACCTAAAACCTTCTGCATAACGTACCGATATTATAGGTCTTAATAATGAAAATAACATGAAATGTCATTTTTTGCTTGAATTTGCAGATAGGAAAGAAACCACCTACCAAGCGAACAGAAAATTCAATAAATACGAAGAGACATTTCCAATCATCGCTCATGCTTTCACGTCTTCGCCGGACGAGTCGATACAATTTTAAAGTAAATTGTTCCCAGAGCTAGATAGTCAGGCAATTTGTAAGCGGAGAAGACATTCTTCGTGGAGTGCGTCACGTAGGACAGCACCGAGTACCGCTGTCGCCGCCGCCAATCTAAATAATTGACGGGGTCCGATGTCCGAGAGACTACGTAAGTTCATACAGTGAAAGGAACAAGGGATGAGTCGAGACGCGTTGGTCAAAAAAGATTCTATTTATTAGCTTATTTGACCAAAATATCACCAAATTTTTTCTAAATTTAATTTAAAACATAATTATTTATTTCTTTAATTGTTATATGTAGTTTTTGCTATCAGACTTACACATTTTATGAAATATGATGCGTAAAGACAATACTAGCAACTCTACTCTACAGAAAAAATAAATAATTGAGATTTTGATTATGTAAGTAATTACTTATTAATAATCTTTTTTCAATATCATAAATACACGTTTCCTTGCTAATCTTCGAATAAGATATTCATTAATATATGTTTCGCAATCTGTCGTCACTAAATAGAGCTATTACCTATTATCGATTTTACGAGACCAGTCCAAGAGACTATATAAGCTATATTGTAAGGGAATAAGAAATGAGATGAGAAAGGCGTCCTAGACGAAATATTGTCATAAACTAGATATGAATATTAGACATGATTGATAAATACGCTTACAAGTTGATCATTTATTTATCTTTATAGATATCGCATGTGGGGGTAATAAGTCGCGTTAGTTATATGTATGGATATGTAGATATGGATATATACGTATCTATGATCTACCACTATCTGTCGCCACCGCCTATCAAATAGGATTAAATATGTAAGACTTAGCGAATTCTCATAAGCTTAGTGACAATAGTGAAATAGAGTCGTCTTAATATATTTATAGATTATGTGAAATAAGTGCCCATGTACTCATTAATACTAGGTAATACTAGATAGACTTTCGTAACTGTTAAACAAATGTACGATTACCTATTTATGTACTTGCGTATGGCATTTTTATAAATATAATTTTTCAAATCACCAAATATTGCATTCATTAAAATTTTATTTAATCAACTGTATTCAACATTATATTTGGCAATGTGTAGTTAAAATATACAAAAAAACAAGGCTATTGTAGTATTGTAGCCAACATTATTTTTTAAAACATCCAACGCGACTCCACAACTTTCTTTTCATGTATATAACAGTAAAGGGTGGAAGTAAGAAGTAAAAAGACGAAAAAAAGTATTATTAGTCTGTTACCGAAATGGAATTGGAACATTTTGCGGCGAAACTTTCAGAGAAAATTCGCTTGCATCTCACTACGCTTTACTTAGCTCGGCAACCATCATACTTTTACCGCGTTTAGGTACACCATTTAAGACAATTTCGGGGAATGGAATAAAATAATATTCTTGCAGCATGTTTTGCTGTATTTTCGCTTAGTATTTCGTAGAATATTACGCTACAAACAAACTGAATTACTTCTAAAGTACTAGTAAGAGTAACAACGTTCAGTTGAAGTAAATTCGTGTTTATAAGGAAATTGTTAATGGACTAAAATGAAACGATAATATTCCGTCCTATATTATAATAATTTATATACATATCGAATGAATTCGTTTCAAACTTTAACGATAATTAGTTACACATTTAACCAACGGCATGAATACATATAACGGCAATTTACTTTCCTATTCAACTTGTTCCAAATTAGAGGGCGTTGATAATTCGACCCGACATTTGGAATATTTAGGAAATTGAAACGTCAAAATCGACGTTATGAAGATTTTATATATAATATTTTCTTTGAAGATACCGCGAAGATGGATGGGCTAGGGCAAATAATAGTGTCGGGAGTGGATGAAGCTTCATTGTAAAGCTATCTTGAGGGAAAAGTTACGACCGCGACAGGTGTGATGCCGAATTAACTTCTTATATAAAGTCGCTTTTTATACACCGACTACTTAATGAACGTGGGGGTTCTTTGTAATGAAACCACAATATCTTCCCCAGAGTTCCTTCAACCGACCCTTAATCTCGAGACTATTACGAGTTCTATTAGGTATTTATGTAAGAATTTGTTAAACACTTTATTAATGAAATACTTGCAGGTTTAGACGTGCCAGAAACTATCGGAGATATTTTATCAGACCAACCTTCACGACTGATTAAATTCACCTCTCGGTACCTGCAACAAGAAAACACATTTAAAATACCATCTCATTTCGAGGAAAGTTGATGTTGACGTGCAATACGTACATTTGAGTTTATTTTGGGAAAACGGTCGGTTTAAAAACAAGTTCGATTACGCTGATTGCACATTTTCGACCGTCTGTTATCTTGGACGATGACCTCGCCCGTGCAATTGTCGAAATGAGTAGAAAATTGTTAAGTAAGAAATGAGAAAGCCAGGAGCGTTTATGAAATCTGCATTCGTTACAGACATGAGTTGGCATGAGTTGTTTCATTCAATTTAAATACGGATACGTCGGGCGGACGCTGCACATTGTCAATGACCCTACACACACGACTATATGAGAAGTGTTATATTTCAGCCATTACTACACATCACAATATTCTAAATTAGTTATGTAGGACAATTAAACCATGTCATTGAACACGACCATGTAGGTATTTACGACAACAATAAAAAACATATTTTTTCTGTATATGTATATTAGTGTTTCATAAATATTTTTAAGATATTTTATCTGTGAATAGAGCAGACATTCACACATAATATTCAGTTCGGATAACTACTTGTGGTTGGTTAGTCGCATTTACTTTATAAAATATGTGTCCTAAAGAGCCTAATGAGTTTACCGAGCACAGAAGCCCCATAAGGTTGTCTCTCAACAAACCGCCATAAAAATTAATTGAACCGCGCGAGAATGTCATCGTAACGATAAAATTACAATTCTCGGAGGCGCCAGATGCACGCAGCTTTATTGCGAACGCGCAAATTGAAACTGTAGTACAGACAATTGTTTCAAAGTTATTGTTTCTCTATTATAAATGAAATTGGAAGAAAAATTGCCTTTTGCAACATTATAAATATTGAATAGTCATAAAATAACCAATCCTAACTCTACTCGTGAAATACCTAGGATCTAACATATCACAAGTCAATATCTGGGGATACCTAATACATATAAGTAACTATTCATAATCTTGTATATGCTAATTTGGTCTTTGATTTTCAATATATGTATATTTTCAAATAATTTTATGTTTATCCATTTTTATTAGGTACTTATAGGTGTCAGGTATTTGTTTTTTATGATTTAATACAATTCAAACGTATACCTACCGTATACCTATGTTTTAATCCCCGGTCATTGACATTTCTAAACGGCGCTTACATTAATATGTTCAGAAGGATACAGACACAAAAAATGTGTGTAAGGGCAGTAGGTACCCATACAATTGGTGACTAATTAGTATTCATCCGATACACCAAGCACAATGGGACAAGATTACAACGGTGTGACGCCATGCTTTTCAGATTATATCATACACATCCATTTCTGAATTAGAGAAGTTTATAGAGGATGTGGGTTTTATGAACTCAGGATCAATGCTTTATAAACATTACCTTCATGGTATTAGAAATAGACGGTAAGTTACCTGTTTGTAAAATATTGCGTACATATATAATATTATAGCAAAAGCAAGCTACATAATACGTTATGTAAAAAGTAATTCCCAATTTTTTAATCCACCTCTTGATTTAAATATTGGAGAAATATTAACATTACGTTAAAATAAAAACCAAACTATATTTACTTAGGTATTTATTAAAATGTCTAAATCAATATCACATACACTTAAAAGGTAAATAATTAAATAGCTTAAATAACGCAAAGTGCAAAGGTTGTAATTATTATATCTGTCTCATTTAATACTTTATTTCTGTATATACGTAAAAAGCATTTACAATTATTACTGAATTTTAATTTTAAATTATGATAATGAAAAAACCTTTAATTATAAGTTAGTACCTATAGACATGCACTTTCTTTAGCAACAAAGTATTAAGTCATGGAAGTAAAAATACATTCCTCAGTTATATAGCAATGTACTCTCTTCAGTAAAAAAATATTGATTAATGAAGTGAAGAGCGAAATTACTAGGTTTTATAAATTAGTATTTATTTGATTGCTATGGATGGACTTTAATTGCAATATTTGCTTTACTTCACTTATAATTATTATATACGAGCTATGCCCGAAAAGCTGTAATATTTTAAATTGTAATGACTTTAGATAGAGTAGGTAGATGATTTTTAAAGAGAACAAAACTAAATGTTACCTCAATAAAGGGCTGTAAATATATTCTTAAAATAATTTAATAATAATGATTTGGTGCAATTTGGAACATCGGCAAACAGACAAAAGTCCTACAATTTTATGATTTCTAAACATTTTTTTTACAAAAAATATAAGTAATGTACAGACTCGGGTAAGTTTTTATTATATATATTTTTATTATGTATAATAAAAACTTATTCACGTTTGGATATGAATATGGATAAATTCAAAGATTTGGTACTCGTGGAACTATATCAATTTCAGCTACTTTAATACCTACACTTAAACCCTCATAAGCAGCGTTGTGGGTACGTATCTAGATTCCTAGGATAAAGAGAATACGCCAAGTACCTCTTATCTAAGATAGCAAGGTTAATAGTAAGGCTATAAGTTACTTGCACGATAATGTAGAAATTTTCTTTCTGATATAGTTAGGTACGTACTGTATACATATACCATTTACTTTCATAATTATCTATCTTCTAGTTATTTATAATAAAATTTTCAGTAGCTATTTATTTAATGTTTACAAAATTTCTTACTTAAAAAAACTTAACTTAACTTGTGTTAACTTATTACCTATAAGTTAACACATTAGATACACAATTTAAACTTTTAAAAGTATTTTAAATAACTACGTAACGTACACAATATTTTTTTATATGGAATTAATGCTACCTTTTTACTGTGTTCATTCTCTGTATAGGTATTTGTTAGAAAAGTGATTATTGTAAGAGAAAATTTGCCATTCTTAGGCTGCATATTATAATTAACATCAAAGTTAAAATAACTGCTCATTAAGATTAAAGTTAATCGAGATAATTTACATGTTTAGTCTAGACTAGGGAATTCAACTATAGATACGCTGCAACAAAGTAGTCATTCAATGGCCAACATAAACAGGGAAAATGGATTGGAACTTATGAAGATTGGTCTGTATTTTCCAACGCCCGAATATTCTAAGTCACGTGTACCAAATAAACTCGTACCAGTAATAGTGTTCCCAGAATTTACTTATGCGATAACGGTTATGAAGGAATCAAATACGTCAGTTATAATGGAGACAAATATCTGCAACATTGTATAAGTACTTATATAAGTAGATACCTACAGTTTATTTTACAAGGGATGAATGTATTATATGTACTAACGTGGTTTAAAATATGACTGTATGTCATCCCATTAGGTAGGTGCTATTACACAGCTGGGCGTGGGTCTCCTTTTAAAACAACAGGATCTTAAGGCATAGTAAGTATTAACATAAGAGTGTGATTAGGTAAACTTTACATAATTACTTTGATTTTTTTAAGGAACTTACAGGCGTGTAACATTTATTTAAGTAATTGATCTACTACTTTCTTTATTTACACTTTTTCTTTTGTTTCTCTATGGTTATAAAATCTTTACATCGGGTTAATATAAGCGTCATAGGATTTTATATACTACTAGGACCCAAATCTTCCCGACTACATAGTTTTTAGGGTTCAGTACCCAAAGGGAAATACGGAACCCTATTACTAAGACTCCGCTGTCCATCCGTCCGTCTGTCTATATGTCTTTCGCCAGACTGTATGTCATGAACTGTGATAGCTAGATATTTTTTTTTTACTGAGTATGTATTTCTGTTGCCGCCATAATAACAAATACAGAATAAAATAAATGTTTAAGGGCGTGTCCATATAACAAACGTGACTTTTTTGCTCGATATTAATAACGTTAACAGGAAGACACTTGAAATATTCACAGAATATTAAGTTATATATGTATTCACTTAAAAAATAAATAATTAAATTAAAATAAAATAAATATTTAAGAAGGGATCCTACACAACAAGCGTGATTTGTTGCCGTTTTTTCTATAGGTAATATTACGGAACCCTTCTTGCGCGAGTACGAGTCACACGGCCGGTTTTTGTATTTTCGCTTAATGTACTTTCCTGACATTGTTTGTCTTTACGTTTAAATATCAAGTCATAATTAGTTTCTAATATGCACAATAATTTGTAATTTCTACAGATATTACTTTGCTTTAATGTTGGGTAAATTATTCTGAACCTGAATGAGATAAGCAGATAAGTGTCTGATAAATAAGCGATTTCAATTCACCGCAAAGTGCAAATACAAAGAACTCTGCGGCGAATATAATTATTATAAGCTGTAGGTTCAATGTCAGGCTGCAACATTGTAGCCGATTGGGTTAATTAAGAACTTGTGCATACATTACAAGGCTGATATGGTAATTAGTACCCCTATAATATAAGTACATAATGTGCACAAGACCCTAGTGCCATTTGGATATACCTATGTACCTAATATAATTTTATATACGTACGCTCGTGTTTCTACTTACCTATTTGTAATTGGTTCGTGTTATTTACATTTGTCAGAAGTACTTTATTTTGTGAATTTTTCACTTATTCTTTATTAGAATGCATCATACAAAAAACGAACATACAAACAAAATGATCGCAACAAATGTACGTTTATTTAATTAAATTTTTACATTTTATTTTGTAATTTTTGTTTTTTCATTATTACGTTTTTCTCCTTTTCATGTAATAAATTAAAGCCGTATTGTTTTTCACTTTTATTACAATTTGTTTCATTTAAATATATTAGTAGAAACATGTGAATTATATCTTAGATCTCGTTAAACTAATTAATTTTACGATATTTATTTTGGACCAAGTGGACACATAATTATGTACGCATCTTAATATCGTTAAAACACGTTTTTTCATCATTTTTCATGTTTAAAACATTGGAAAATATCCTATAGTTTAAACCAAGTCAAAATTCGTTTATCAACCCGCCTTTAATAATATAATACAACTTTTAAAATTGTACCTACATTAACTCCAAGGTTCTCTATCTATTGTTAACGACATAGAGAATGTCTGTATAAAATCTAAGGATGACGGAAATATGTACGTGCATAGAAAACATTATTTTACAATAACAAAAAAACACCAGGTCACATGCGTTATACTTATTTATTTTTTTGTAAGTTTCAAACTACTATTTAGCTTCTAAATATTAAGGGTTCTTTCCCTATTTTTTATATATTCAATTTCAATCGGTCAATATTTTTATACCAAATAGTCATAGTAATTTAGTTATTCTTACGATATAATTAACGAAAATTGCATGATATAGATATGTTATAGAGACATATTATATTTTTACGAAGATTTTACTTGGAACAGCCCTATAAATAATTACCGCGTGTTATTACTCAGGAAGCAAATTAATTCTGAGCATGTCCATGTTATTTCTGTCCTCAGAAATATGTAGTCCAGATCGCTAATTTAAATAAATTCCCACTTCGCATAAATAACTACAGCATAACATAATACGGCCGGTGGTGTTAGCGGCTGAGATCTATTCTGAGTTATTTGACATTTCCCCAATTTCAACTTTGAAAAGGTTATTTCTAAAACTTTTTTGTACGGGCGCCTATAAGTGCCCAATCATGGGATATTCCTTAACCCATAAGTAATCATTAGTAATATAATACTTTATGTTAATTTAAGTCAATTATTTCCGAGCGGGGTACACGCTTGAATTGTTATTTATCTTTTATTATAGAAATGTTTGAATGAATATATGTGATTTCAATAAACAACTTATATCTAATCTAGTTGTGGCGTTAATTAAAACGTAGTCAATAAATAAATTAAATGATAACCATCAAGAAAAGTTGTTTTATATAATGAACATACCTAATTTGTTATTTTAAGTAACTGAGAGAAGTCGAGCAATAGAATTCTATCAGATGTTGTTAAACAAAAATATTTGGCGTAACTTGTAAAATTGTCAAAAACATTAAAACTGAAACCTTCTGCTTTAGAGGAAATTTTCGTTCATAATGATATATGTTTAATTTAACACTTATATGGGTTTTTGTCAAAATAGTCAAGTAAAAGTATTATTATATAGATAGGTCTATTTACTAGCTTTTATTTGATACCAATATTATCGTTATAGTAAAATAAGTCGTTCCTTCCCCCTTTTTGCTCTTTTTACCTACATGCGATTTTTTTTTTTTAATTATGTAGCCTATGGCACTTTCTCAGCTGAGACGATTCAAATGATATGTCATAAGTCACTATCCGTCAAGCCGTTTGGTCTGTAGCCCGTGTCATAGAAATGGCCATACAAACGTACATACATACATACATATATACGTACATACGCTCGAAAAATATTACCTTCCTTCTGACGCAGTCGGGTAAAAATTACGCCAAAACGAACACGGCGGAGTAACAAAATATGTAATTCTGAAAAAACTGAAGGCTCAGTATAAATTTATAGGTCGGCTATCGGATCGACAAATTCCAATACGTGGCACGTATCTTATCTCGGGTATTACTATAGGCTCAGAGGCAATGGCATAGCGGAAGGAACGAGATAGGTACGTACAGACGGTTTGCAATAACAATAATGCGGGAACCGAGCTGGGCGACCTGCCAGAGTTCTATCGATCCACCACCAGCCTCACCAGCTTAAACAGACCCCCGAAATTATCCCCCCTGACCCTCTCTTTCTATCTCCACTTTAGAAAAAGGGAAGGGCGAGGCAGATCATCCCTTTTTGGCCCAACGTCAAGTAGGTCAAAGGGAAAATTTACAAACACTACTCCTCGCGAATGTGGATTTTTTTAAATAAACTGGATAAAGCTTTCCGGGTCAATGCAAATGAGAATGTTTATCTCCTGGAAAGGAGTTAAGGTATATGAGGAAATAAAAGCTTTGATCTTTCTGTTTTTTCTTTTGTTTGTACAGATTTTGTGATTACCACAATACAAGTAGGTAATGTATTTGTGACAGGTACGTAACAAACGCGCTCTAATAATAATTTTTGCGTGGAGTAATCTAATGACTTATCGTAGATTATATTAATTAAACTATTCATTTGAATATATTAATAAAGAAAAATGCTCATATTAGTAGAAATCAATAAAAATACTGTATTTTGTCTGTCGAACTCTTCGAGACATATAAATGTGAAACTTATCAAAGAAAATAACATATGATCATAAATTGTGATTGTTCCCAATCATACAATCCAATGAATTTATTGTTAGAGTTGGTATTCACAGATAGAATTGATAAAGATTTGTGCAAGAACGTAGCGTAGAATTATTTACCTTTCCACTCCATGAAGCTCTTGGCTTTAAAATAAATCAACAAAACACTTAAGAAACAAAAGTTATTTTTCAAGTATTGCTTTATTACAGCGTCGAGAAAGCTCAAGATAAGTCTTACCTACAGAACATTACTTGTATAACGACCATTTAACGTTGACCGCCCGAGGTCTTTCCTTTTTTGCTCTTTTCAACCATCTCTCGACCATCAAAGAGGATGAAAGTGTCAAGATAAATTGGAAAAGGTTTAAGATACTCGGGAAAGGACGTCGTGGGTCGACGATTAAACGCACTTTAGATAAAATATGTAAAGGTCACCTCGATGTTGAGCCTTACTCTACACGAATTTGAGAGGCTTAAGCGATTTAAATTCTTTGTTCGAGTGTATGTAACAAAAAATATTTAAAATATCCAAATAATATTGTTCTAAAATATTCTTTACTATCTATTTAATTTTTTTAAATATAATATAATTCAAAATAACTACCTGCATTAGTTACATGACATCTTCTTCATAAGACAAGATTAGTGTCATAAGTAGGTACTTATAAGTAAAATATAATATCTTTAATGTAATAATTAACTAGCTACCCACCTTTTCAAAATACGTAAAGCAATTATAATAAATTATTCTTGAAACATATCTACTTAATTATTTAATCACACAGATTGCATCACATCAGGTAATTATATAATTCAATTAATTTCTTTTTACTGGAAAATAAATCATAATCCTTCTTTTTTGTTTACCTTATTATCATGACTTTAATAGTGAAATATATTTTATTCATAATTATTCTAATAAATGACCAAATAAACAGGAAAAGTTAATAAGAAGAGTAAACTTTACGCCTATAATGCAATAAAATTTTAACACTTATTACCAAAAAGTTTTACATATGTTTTACACGCAAATTAACGTTCAGGCACAACACAACGATTTTACTGACTTCCTGCCTTGGAACTACTTTGGGTGTTTAACATTGTTGGAAATATAATGTACAATATTTTATGAAAGACACGGAAAATATATAATAAGTTCGTAATGGTGATTTTTGCTTTATTCCACGTAATAAATACCTTGCTTTATTCCACGTAATAATTACGTATCTTGTTCATATAAAGCAAATATAAGAATTAACCGGCATTTTCATGAGAATTTTGAAAGGTTGGTAGATATATTATGTGTCGATTTTATATTTCTTCCTAATAATAATGATAAGATGCTTATTTTTTTTGCATTTCGTTTTTTTTTTTAAGTGTAGATACTTTACCAAAGTAATAGATAGAAAGATACGTGTTACCAGCTGTTGTCTAAACACGTATACCTATATATGTAGGTATAACCCGATTTATATTTATAGTTTATATTACAAAGAAATAGTTTATATTAAATAGTTTATAGTTTATATTAAAGAAATAAAAAATATTTGCGCCTAAGTTAGGTAGGTAAATAGATACCTACCGACTGCGGTTATCAGCTTTATTTCCATGGCTTATTGCTTACAACGTCGCTCGCTTTTCCTGTTCAAGGAAATTAAGGCGACAAATTACATTGGATATACGTCCATAATAGTCGGGGATAATTAGAGTTTTTAGATGAAAACTTTACGTAGTAGGCGATGTAGGTACTGTAAGTAGCCGACGGCACGCAAGCTCGCGTGTCCGCGGGCTCCGCCCTAACTATAGTTTCCTTAGCATTATGCTAACAGATGTACCGAACAGACATTTTCATAGGAATCGAGGCCACGGAACTGTAATGAGGCTGTGGAGACACATTTGTATAGCTATTGTCTAGTTTCGGATCTAAATGGACTAGACGGTATAATAATATTTTATTGTATTTAATTTAAATATAGACTTTCACGCAGCTAAGTAATACAATAAATTAACAATATATGAACTAGTTTATATATTTAAATTTCTATCATAACTCATAATCACAAACTTTAGATACTTATTAGTGGACATTTTAAATATCACGTCTGTCTACCTCTTACAATTTTACAATTGTAAATCGTATTCATATAAGTATTATATGATATAATAAATTGACTGTATTTAATAGTAATGAAAAATATTTGTTACTGTAAAATACTTAGAATTTTGTTATTAATATACTACAGTCGCATACATTTAGTTTTCAGGACTAAATAATGAGTAAATTGGATTCCAAACAGAGCTATATGGTAGTGATATACCTACTAATATCGCCCCCACAAGTGAGGTTTTTAATTAACAAAATACTTGTTAACCAAGTAAATTTCCATAGATAGTGGATACAGCATTCCACATAATATACATTTGGGTACCCGTTTCAGTATACAGATAGTATAATCTTTCTATTATGTATAAATTATGCATTCATGCTTGTATTTCCGTAGCCAAAATTGAATTCCTCACCACACAAGCAGCCTACGTACTTTATATTCAACGTTAACCACGAGCGTGGAGTACCTACTTATTTTGTAAGCAGTTGAACTGAGGCCACACCGTTTATAGAGATCGAAATTAGGGCCTATCCTATATAAGGCTCTGTACAGGAATCGAACGATTTTTATGTGCTTGTTTACTCTTGTGCACATAATACCACATTATAATAATGACGTCAGACCTACAAATCAAACTTGGAGTTTAAATAGTAGCAAAGTATTGGTAACAGTTATTAATAATATAAAATAATAGCTTTATATTGCAAAATAAATAGTAATATTTCTGAAATTTTATCTTATTCTTCGCACGTAGTCGTTATAGAAGTAACAACGGTTAAAAATATAAGTAACCGGTCAGTTAAATAAACTTAAACAAAGCTAAAACAATAAATTGAAATAAGTAGCTCTTTTACATTTAATTCCTTTTTTATATTTTATACTAATAAATGTAAATATACTGTCTACTTTATTTTAATTGAAACATTTAAACAATAAAAGAGTGCATTTTAATAAAGTTTAGCATATAATATTTAATCTCTTAATTTAATTAGGTACATTTAAATTAAAATATTTTAACGACGCCTTTGCTTTATTATATATTATAATTAAATTTTTAGAGACAAGTTATCTAGGTATTTTCATATATTATTATATACATGGAGTAGAGTATAGGGCTAGGAAAATTGATAGAGTCCACAAGATACCCTATACAGTATAATCAAGTTGAACAATCAGTGATTATCTAATAATTCAAATAGAAAGTGAATTTAAAAATTGAGTGCATCCCTGACGTCTTAAAACTTTAAGATCTATAACTATAGATCTACGTATTAAAATTACATAAGCAGGTATAACTTGCTTCAACAATAAACCTACTTAAATGTAGGAAGCCAATACGCCTCCGTGTTCTCCATGAACGTTTTTAAAATTATGTGAACTTTGCTAATCCACTTAACACTAAAACTAAAAGCACTATTTGTGCTTAAATAGGATTATTACATTATAGAGATAAATGACCGATTGAGATATTAAAGGTTGGATAACGAATCCAGTAGCTACCCTAATTTATGCTATTTTAACTAATCTGGTTAACAGGTAGGTTGACATATGAAATTACTATTTAAACTTATGTACCTTTTATTCGTTATGTATTAAACTAACTTTCGAGTAACGTATATTGATTTAACCTTCGTGACCCACGGAAGTATTTATACAATTTCTTTCACTTCCTAATTAAAATAACGAAAGAAACATTCTCTCGTCATGTGGATGTTCGGAGCTCCAATAGTGGCTATGACTACGATAATTGGTTTCGATCGAAGCTTAATTTATTCTATGCGATGCCGTCGCGTGTGACCGCCATGTTATAGCTCGCGTGTACCTACAACTATATGTTTGGGAAATGATGAACTGCTAAAAATAAAGTCTATACCTCATATTACTATATTCTATACGGTAGATGTATAGACCATAGTAATATGAGGTGTAAGCTATCATCTTGGGTAATATAGAAGACAGATTAGAAGCTTGGAACTTTGACTAAAACTTTTCATATTTTGATGATGCGTTGAGATAGTGTTGTGGAAGAATCCTTAAGGATCTAAAGGAGTTTATAAAAGCTCGGAGGCCATTATTTGTAGTTATACCTGTATTATAAACGGTTACTAAAAAATCTTGATATGTAGCATTACATTCTTACGCTATCGGATGTATTAGGTACATTTAGATGAAAATTGTTGTATGTTTAAAATAAATCAATTAAACATGGTGGTTATGTCTATGTGAAATATATTTTTTATTGATTAATTATTATCCATTTAAATATAAGACCATAAGTGAAATACCTACCGAGAATAAACAAAACTATAAATTAATTCATAACACATCTGAAGTGTTATAAAACATCTCGCATTATCACTTGCGACATTCGACACTGTCACCACTATCACAGCACGACACATTAACATAATTAAATTCTTTAATTTATTATGATATTATATTATAACACTTAATTAATTAAACACAGACCGTATGACTTTACTCTGTCAGTCAAATATCAGAACTAAAGCATTCTTTGGCGTGCAGTGATTCAGTTATTTTTATAGAGCAAAAGAAACCAATGTCACTTAACTATTGTAAATTTATATTACCCTATAAACGACTCGTCCTAATCTATTGTACCGTAACCCTTTGCTTATAAAAAGCAAGACCAAAGAAACCTTTTTGCTCTACTTTTTGAGTAACCACAGTTACAAAATAAAGCGACGGTCATTATTACAGTTCACGTAAAAAGTGATGAGCAAAAAAATTAACGGTTCTACAAAATTGTTGATAAAAACCACGGAAATAGACGTAGAATGTGTAAAGAAATAAATGTATTAGTAGAGAAGACTAATAGACTGTATCACATATTGCTTTTTAAAATATAACTCCTTTAATACTTATCTGCAGTTTCATTTGTGTTAAAAATATTTTAATCACACATTGAACTAAATTAAAATATCATTGTCATTATAACATGCGGGCTGTACCTTGCTCGCAAATATCTATATGAACAGTTGAATAATCATACCTATACTTTAACTATTTATGTAATTAAAGATATATTAAAATATAATATATATTAAAATCGAAGGGGTGTCAATAAAAAGGGCTGCTAATGAACGAAGATTTATTCCATTAAGTGTTTGCTCATGGTGTTTGCCATTATAGGTTTTAGAAATATTATAGTACGGCTTACCTGTTTTACAGAGATGTTTCAGATATCTAGTTTGGTCAACTTGCTTGAGAAATAATTTAATAGATTAATACTATAGATTAAATTAATTAAATTCAATACTTAAGTAGTAAATAAATACTTAACGCACAAAGATGGTCAGATATATTTTTTGTGTTATTTTAAACTAATGAATTTATAATTATAATTTTTAACGGTTATTTTTTCAGGTACATTAAAGAGACATCTTACTAATACAATAATTAATGCATTTTCAATATAATTTTATTCATATATTATTCACGGCTTATCTTTGCCACGTAGTCCTATATACACCTTCATTTGTACTTGTGGTGCACGTTATCAGAGCTACTGGAGGGGATATTGTCGCTGTGTGCGTGCGTTCACTAAGTAGTACTGCCATTCGATACTAGATGGCGCTGTACGCCTAAAGTTTTAGCATGAGTGTAGAGTAAGAATTTTTAATTTCTTAAAATTATCTTTTTGGAACACGGTAATTATTTATTACGCAAAAGATATTTCATTAAATATTTTATTTTGTTCTTTTTTAAGTAGATAGTACTTGCAAATTATAATTCTTAGTAGTAATAATTAAAAAATATTATATAAAAAAATAATTTCATTAAATGAATTAAAAATACTTACTTGAGATGTATGTATTTCAATTATTTTTACTATTTTTAAAGTAAACTATACCAACCCTTAGCACAGTGCTGCCAGCCCATGCAACGGAATTAGACGAAACTACAGTCGTTTCCCTTCTTTTGAAGTAACCTATGCCTTCGCAAATTGTGATAAACAATAAAACGTAATGCCTTGATCATAAGAACTATTTTGGCGATTACTGCTCGCGTGCTTGTAACATTAGGGAATTATTAGATATTTAATGTTTAACATTCCATTTACGACCAAGTAAATTGTTTTCACGCCGACTCTACATCAAAACATTTACTTCAGAATCACAGATTTGAAAGAGATAGGCGTGTACATACAACACGGGTAATGATAAGTTATGGTAAATAACAATAAATTTGATGTGACTCTACATGGTTTGACTACCTTTTCTGGTCAGCACCATTGAGGCGCTTCTGTATTCTTACACAAGCATTAGGTATACTAGTGTTTAGAGGAAGTACCACATTTATTGTACACTTTACATAAAATTTCTGTTTAGTTTGCTTTACATTATATTTTTGTATATAATAGAACTGGCAAACGATTATGCAGTATAGGCATCAGTTGTGAAAGATCTTTTAATATTCAATTATATGGTTTGAATCACAATAACATTTACATAACATTTTTATTATTTATCTATGGAGGTGGTGGTTTTAATATCAGGTTGATTGTAGCACCGTAGCGCCATGATTTTATACAGAACAACGACGCAAATCTTCTCGATCTGGCATGTCGTGAGACATATAAGAAAAAGGCAACTTATTTCTGATATTTCTGTTTGTTACACTTGGATATAATAATTAAAGTTACCAAGTATATGTAGTATCAGCTCGCAGTAGTCCTAGTCCTTCATACGATCAGCGGAAGATATGCTAAACTGTAAGACTAAGTTGGAATGCCTTATCCCTTAAGTGGAGTCATCAATCTGAAGTAAAATTGTTAATAGGATCAAAAGGAATTGTAGATACTTAAGAAGATATTTTAGTTTTATTATTTCGCCATTTTTTCTTTTAAAGTGAATTAGAGTAAAATTAGTAACAAATCATATTTTCTCATTTTTCCATTTTTGTTCTTTGGTGAGACTCTAAGTATGTTTTATTTCTAAATGAACAACTTGTATACTTCAGTCTTACTTTAGATATCTTCTTGGGTTGATTCTGTAGAAACCACCGTGACACTTCTTTCTGCCTTAAAACAATAGTATCAAGTACTGCTGTGACGTAATTAATAATGGTGTATGTAGTATGGGAGATAAGAACATTTATTCAAAGTTTTCTATCTTACTTGTCAGAAGAAGCAAAAGTTTATTAAAAATGTCTATAGTGGGCTATATCCCCGTATCACCAGGTAGAGGCCTTGCTTGTTTATTACTTCTATGTTTTAAAAATAATTAGATATATATTTACCATACCTAGAAGTAAATGGCCGAAAATCGGTGTGACGGTGGTGCCTCCTGAGTCGAACTACAAAGGGTACCAACTTCAAAATCTAAGACAGGCAAAGATTTAAGTCTTTTAATACTGAAATTTTAGTCATTGTAAAAATTGATAAACAATTTTCACATCTCTCCATCAGCTACTTAAAACCGTTGCCATACTTGATTCCTCTTATTAGAGCCTTTATTGGCTTAACTTAGTAAAGATGGCGGGATGTGTATCTTACTGACCGTAGTAAATGGATAACTTGATAATTTTAGAGGGGGAAGCCTTGAACTTCATACTTTAATAAAGCCCTGAACCATCTTAGAAAAGACTTTTATTTTTAAGGGACCATAACGTACCGTAGATACTTATCCGATTACGTTACGTGTTAAATGTTAAGGACAATTGGAATTATCTAATTCGTCCATTTTGAAAGGGGAAGTAATCATAAATGATAAACGAAAGGAAAAGAAGGGAGGAAGTAAAAGGTTTTTTTTTTTCAAAATCCATATTTTACGTTCATTCTCATATTAAGCCTTAAGTAGCCTTCTTCGAAATTATGTTTTATACATACGTTTATTTATTTTAGAATCTGATGATACACACTAAGCTAGTAGGTGTAATACATTAATTAGTAATTGATGATTGAAGATAAATATTTATACTACTTATATTTCTACTTGAACACTAGATTAAAAGATAAAGTAAAGAAAAGTTGAAACTAAAATTAATAGTGCTTCATGATATATCTATATATGTATATAAACACCTTATTAAATACTATTAGCATGAATATATATAAAATAATCACAGCCTTATAGCCACAAAGCTGTATCACCCCGAGGCCTTTTATATTATAGATCAATTTGACATACATATATTGTGTGTGTTGGTAAACCAGTATAATATAAGCAATACTGATTTTAAAAATGTTTTGTTACATACATATTTCTTAC
>DWLI01000228.1:0-25300 GCA_018249915.1 Cecropterus dorantes dorantes
CAATACTGCATACTTTACTGTACTGTGACGAAAGGAACCAAACTCAATTTCGGCAAATTGAGTTAAAACTAGATAACGTAGACTACGGTAATCGTCTAACGAATTAAAATGTTATCATCGACCCAATATCGCTGCTGGGCACAGGTCTTCTCTCAGAATGAGAGAGTTTGAGGCCATAGTCCACCGCGCTGGCCAATAGCGAATTGGTAGACTTCACACACCTTTGAGAACTCTTTTTTTTTTCAGAGAACTCTCAGGTGTGCAGATTTCCTCACGATGTTTTCCTTCACCATAAAAAAAATGCAATTAGAATTTTGATATTTCTATAAAATGGTAATTTCGCATGAGGTCCTTTTACATTTTCACTGTGCGATATTGAGACTGCATATTAATTAATACATATTTATACATAATTATCCTCATTATGCTCTTGTCAATTATGTATGTCAAACTTTTTAAAATTGCACATTATTTTATCTATTTCTTCTCTAATAAATACCGCTTTTTTCGAATAAAACGTATTTAATAACAAGATAGAAATCTTGTCTCGATTATCTCCGTGTATAGAAGCCAAGTCAATACCAAATTTCATTCGAAAACAGCTAGAAACTGCAGAGGCACCTGAAATTTCTCACTAGTATTTCATAATACATTATTTACGTACAATAGTTACCTACATTATTGTTTTACGAGATAATTTAGTTCTCTCTTTAGAATTCGTAATAAATCTAATCTAATTAAAATGTCAGGTCAATATTGGCCTGTTGGATACGTCAGTACGATACAAGATGTATAGTCATAGATTTAAATCGCTAGATATGCCCAAAATGTCAATAGAGTTCACTATTGCATTGTTAGATGTGGAATGAACTTCCTCCTGAGGTATTCTCGGACCGTTATGATATGGGGCGCTACAAAAAAGGCGCGAAAAGAGTTCTCCTATAAAGCCTTGCATTGGTGACTGCTCTGGAGTTGCAAATGATCACAGGCGACGCTGACTAATTTCCATCAGGTAGCTCGTCTGCCTTACCGTTAGGTTTAAGTATATAAAAAATCAGGGATTACTAAAGTGTTTGATATCCAATCATCAGGAAACGGACAACCGGACAACAGCAAAGTTTTTAATTTGGTAAGCATTTGTATCAGTAGAAAAAAACAAAGATAGGATTTTTAAAAATTTCGGCTCTGGGGATCTGAGGTATCGGTTCATTTTGGAAAAATAGGTCTCTTGTTCAAAGTAGTTGGGGAATCTTTGTTTTAGAGCTATATAAGAAGAAAGATAAGTACATTTCTTTGAGAAGTCTGGTTTTCGACTTAAAAAGGGTTTATTTACTTTCCCTTTGCATTTTATTTTTTGACCACCTATGTTTAAGTAAATAGTCTCGCTCGCCGAGTCACTGTCAAAATGTTGCTCTCAGGCATATCTATCGATTTATGTCTACGATTAGGCAAATCTAGGAGGACTCAATGAGCCGTTAATTAAACATGAAGATAGTACGCAGTCTCCAAAATCCGAATAGTTAAATCTAGCTGTAGTAAATTGTGACCCAACGTTCCACGGGATATTCTACGTTACCTACAGGACTACATCTCACTGACTGTGACAACACAGGTATAGAAATTCATTAAAATGTAAATCTAGTCTTGATCCATGGTCGTTACCAGGGATGTAATGGAGCGTAACCGAAATCTATCGGATATCCGAAATAAAATTTATCCGTATCCGATACAAAAGTTTCGGTTAATTTCGGATATGTTTACAGACATGTTTTTCTAGTTTTAGTAAATAACTCTTAAAAATGATTAGATAGCTATAATAATGACTGATTGTAACAACTGATTTGATAACGATTGTGACAAATGATAACATAGAAATAAAACCAAATTATTACCCACTTGTATTTTACGTTTAAAATTTCTTAAAAATATAATATCAGTAAACGAAACTATCCGAAACAAACAGATAATCCGAAATAATTACAACGCTATTCGCAACAGTATCTGAACCGTTATAAAATTCCTCGGTACCCAGGTATCGGTACCCAGATCCCGAAACTGGTACATATCATTAATATATCCGAAATTTCTAATCCACAACATCCCTGGTTGTTACTACGAAAAGCTACTGACGATAATGTTGAGCAGGTCACCCGGACAGTTGTCTCAGGGTGTTCGGTAGAAATGGAGCGAGGGAGCTTATATCACACCAGCACCGGCCTCCGTCTCCGTTTCTTCCTTTGCGATGGATCATCGCGTGGTCGAACGGGTGCTATAACCGCTTGTAGGCTGGCGGCGGCTGCGTCGCGGGCTGGTGGAAGGGGTGGTGCTGTCGGGCTAGGATCTCGCCCTAGAATATCCCCAAACACACCCTATATACTCTTTATATGTAGTAATGTGTTAATGGGCAACTATCGGTCTACAAATTAGTAGTTCGAAGTAATCTTCAATGGTGAGGACGGCTGGCCTTTGCCTAGAGGCGCCGCGCTAATTGCTATGCTTCAGTGAATATATGATTAAAATCAAATAAATATCATTATGTTATGATAAATATCTGCAGCATCGGCGTCGCCAGCCATTGTTGAGCCGGGATAGAAGGGGGAAGGGGGAAAATTGATATTTAAAGCATTATTTCCAGCATTTCCAGTCGCCCCCTTTGACTACGCCAAACAGTAGACATACAATATGTAAGAACTTAAATAACTAATAGCTGAAACTCTGCCTCCCTTGAGCAGTAAATGACAGATCGGTATGTGTAGATTTATTGAATATCGCAAGCTATATAGATACATGTATAAAATATAGACGCCACCTAGGCATTATTGAGCCATCCTCTCCATTAAACAAACTAAAAGTTTACGTAGGCTTTACCCGCGAGGCAATAAAAGTGGCAAGGTCGGGATGGCGTGCCTTATTGATAAACCCATATAGATTCCTACAAAACGATGCTGTTTAAGATATTCATAATGCAGTTTAGTAAACAATGAAATTATTAAATAGTTTTGTTTATTATTCGTTAACGCAGTGCGAATTTGCTACACGTGTCTATTATATTTAGATCGCGTCGCTACTACGCTTCCTATAACCTCGCAATAGGCGGCGTCTCTTTCGCTCGTTTTTTTGCCTCACGGGTACAGCGTTCGTAAACGCACTAAGCAAAACTATTGTAATTAAAATTAATTAATTAAATACAATTTCTTAAAATCTTTCGCGAAGTAATTATTTTAAAATTATGAATGGTAAAAGGTAAATGTAAGATATGTTCTAAGAATGTTAAAATAAGAAACAAATAAAATACTCACAACTTGGGGTTGCTGGATTTGAGCTTGTTTTAAATTCCTCTCGTTTACCAATAACTGATGCGCCGCCCTGCAAGAATCGGAAAGTTAAAATCTTAGTTGTGCCTTTATAATAAAAATGTCGCTGAAGATGAATGCGCAGTAGAACGATAGTAAATATCGTATTTTGATAATAAAAGTAATGTAATGCAAATATTGCATTTTGTGGCCAACAAAAAAATTTGTTCGCATTTTTTTGGAGTTTCTTTAAATGCGCTGTTATTTAAGACACATGACATTTATGTTTTCCACTTTCTAGCACGAAAACGTCACTATAAATTCGCTAGACGATAGACTACGTTGTTAGTAGTTTCAAGTTTATCTCAATTTCTCGAAATGTTGAGTTAGATCCCTTTTGTTCTCACTGTGCGATATATTCCGGGTTTAATCCCGGACCATAAAATGACGAATTTACATTTTATCTGTGCTGGGTGCTATTGGAATTTTCTTTGCCTTTACTTTGTCAAGTGTAGCATTACAAGCTATTAAGCTAATAGTGGTGTAATCAAAAAGCACGGCTATGCTTTGCCAAAATCTGATTGTAATGACACATTATTAACCTAATCCTTATAATTAATCGACAAAAATATTGAGCATAGAATACATTTTATTGAAATGAAATGAAAAGTCTTTATATTGTATAATCCTACGAGGGCACTTACAAATTTAATAGTCAGTTATTATATTTTTTTATACCACTGCCGGATCGGAATACTACCTCGACTGAGAAGAACTGATGAATCAGAATCATCAGAGAAAGTTCATGTATAGTTGTAGAAGAAAAGGGAATTATAAAACTTCTAATGTTGCAGTTGATTTACGATTTGTTCCTATACTGACCTGTCCATCTGTTCCTGAGTCATATCCAACGCCTCTTGCATTTCTCGTGAAGTGTTTCTCACGAACTCTGGATCGCAGTACGCTGCAAGACCTTGCTCTGCTAACACCTAAAATGGCGGTAATTTCGAATTTTAAGCGTTGAAGATAAAAATTCCTCATTTTTATAATAGCAGGTCATTATTAGTTAGGTAGTTCATATAAGCAAGGTATAAACTGCTATGAAGTCATCATACCTTATTAACCTGGCAGTAAAAAGAAAACTATCTATATAAATAAATCTTGGGATATAGGTCAAAGTTTCTCTACACCCGAAAACCTTTACCCTTGTGCCTAATAACTGGCATATGGACTTAGTGACAATACCTAGATAATAAATAATAGTTTTCGCACTTTTCCGGTTTACGGACACTTCTATTTTGTTAGCATTTTAAATAATGATAGAAATCACGTCAAGGACTCTAAGACATATCTATCAAGAGTCAGTAATTAACTATTTGCTACTTCCATCATGTAAACATGATCACTTACCCTGGTGACCAGGCTCTCAGCGGATCCAACCACGGGAACTGAGGTGATATTTCCTCGAGGGCTTCCCGGCAGAGACATCACGCCTCGACCGCTATCGCCACCTATAGAAGCAAATATCGTATTTTGCTCGGCATGAAACAATCCTATCAGAATTTAAGCTTGACTGTTATTGAATATGCTTTTTATTTAGTAATTTCAAGTATCAAATTCGTAACATTTTGTTAACTTTCATTAAAATTGATCGACTATTCTCTACTCTATTTTTCACTCCATAACCACTATTTTAAGCCTCAAGCTAGCCTATTTTCTTTTTTAAGCAGTTACATGATCTGGCAATGATTTCTAACAAGATTTTGTTCTCGTGAGATTTTTCTTGGTTTATTAACATTTCCAATTATCGTGCAAGTCAAGTTGAAAGCATACCTTTTATTGTTAACCTACATGTTTTCTAAAAGCTTCTATTTTTCCTTCTATACTAAATGCAAATCTATTATCAGCCGTTTGATGATGTGTTCATGTATCATGCCATTGTTAAAGATGATTTTAGATTATTTTTTAATCTGTGTAATTAGTTTGTTTGCTATTTTTTTTATTGGAAAAATTACGAACTTAGATTATCAAAATTATGTGCACGGTGTCAATGTGCTAATATTTTCGTGGTAATGCAAGAAATGAAAGTTGCAAAAGCTTTAAGTGAATGTGATTGTGTGATCGAGTATCGATAATATAATCTGTACCGTTTCACATCCTTATACTTTTCATCCTGTAAAGCTTAAATTATGTTAGTGGAATGAGCAAATATCTATACCTTTCGATACGAGGAGCTTCCTTCGCAAAACTAAGATTTATTGCATTAGTATAAAACTATTAAACTTTAGTTCTGAGGGGTACAAAAGTAAGACAACAGATTCACACAGCTTTTAGTCGCAAAATGTCTAAACTGAGTTAATTGTGTCTTCTGTTTCGGCGTAGAAGATATTTTGCATAAAAATATTGTTATTGTAAAGAATTTTCACTTTTGATTATAGTGCATCTGAATGAATTTAATGATTACTGTTTTGGTCTAGTGTTGGATTCTTCCTTGGCATCTGAGGCAAAAAGAACGGCGCAGCTAATTGGAAGTTAAATCTCGTTTACTATATGAAGGCGGATTCAAATTTGCCGTTCATGAATAAATAGTCTAAAAATTTTGCTGTCTCTTACATGCGTCATCTGAATTTTAAGATCTTCTCGTTGGGTATCCATGTGTATATAAGTAGATATAAAAAGCTGTTACTTGTAAGATTCTATCGCCTTTTAAAATGTACCGTATCCTTCTCCTCTGGCATGCTACAACTCTGTCACTAAACGCAGCAAGAATTAAGGAATAGCATATTAAAGAAAATATTTTGGTACAAAAATAGTAAAAGAAATGCAAAAATTTCCTTTCAATTTGAAAATAAAAATACTATTTTTTTTTTCGATGCTGCCGATCGCCATTCAATACTCTGGCCGCTCCCTCATACCCCTCAATCGTTCCAAGGTCAGAGGTTAAATCGAAGGTGAAGGGAGCTCCCCCGTGCTAGTGCTAGGTGCGGACCTGGCGAATGCGGGCGATCTACAAGCCGCGCGGGCGCATGCGACGCCGCGCCAGACGACGCGCTGCGCACCATCCGACCTGACAGCGGCTTCGGCGCGCGCAGCGAGCGCCGCGACCCGCGCGTCCGCTCCCGCGCGTGCGAGAACGCGAACGGCAGCTTCGCGGCCGCGTTGTAGCCGTACAGCGTCATCGTCTTCGCCTCCGTCGTCGGCGTGCACTCGCTCGCCAGGTGCGGCGATATCTTCGGCTGGATGCTCTCGAACGGCGACGGTGTCTTGTCCTCCGGCGACGCTTTCCGCGGTATTGCCAGCTTCTCCTTCGACGCGGAGTCCTCCGGGTGTATCTTCTGGCGCGACACCGTCGCCGTCGGCTTAGTGGTCTGACTCTCCGGCGTGGTTAAGTAGTTCACGCAACCGAACGCTAGACCGATCTGGCCGAGCATTTCCGGGTAGTTCGATTTCTGGTTGCTGTTAGTGATGAATCCGAAAGGAGGCAGTGAAATAAAATAAGCATGTTAGGTTGAAGTAAGTTAGGAGGGTTGCGTGGAAAGTTAGTTGTGCAAAGACAAAGTTATTTACAAAGTCAAAATCACTCCAGATATCACACGTTTAGCTACCTGCATAAATAGCGTTCTTTAGATCATTTGTTGTTCTTCTGCAATACAATAAGCAATTGACTTTTAGATTGTGTTTGTTATATTAATCATATTATTATTTTAATATTTCTGCCATGTAAGTATGACGGTAAAATATGTTTTGATTTAGAAATTATACTTACTCTAGCACCTGGTATATTTTTTCTGATTCTCCATTTAATATAAGCGGTCGCAGTGGTATTTGTTCTTTCGGCTGTCCATTTGCCCTGTTATGATAATAATGAAATTATTAATATGTTTATTTTAACATTTGGTATATTGTTAACTTAAGTTTCGGATACTTACAAATTTGGTGCAAGAGGCAGTTGTGCCATTCTATATTCTCTTTGCATCATGGAGCTCAAATGATTTCCAAGGCCTTCTACAAAAAAATATTCCATTAATGTACATTTAAAAATTTCGTCACGAAAATAACAAAGCATTTATAAGAATGTTTATACCTGGTGGACCATCCTTTCCTTGTTTATTGAAATGTCTATTGGGCCCGTGTCTTCGAATACTAGACCAAACTCCGCCAAACAATGAGTGGTTCCTCTGTAAAAATGAAATTTTGTGAGGAAACTGAGATAAATTTTGTGGACTCGTCAAAAGCATTCGATACTTTCACAATACATAAATACGACTAGTTTATAGAAACGCGTATACTCATATATTGTAAATATCAATGATCTGTAATTTTGATTATATGAATAGCATTGAAAGGAAATATTACTTTATTATTTTTTTTTCATTTGTTACATTGTTTCATTAAGAATTCTTGAGGGTAATGTTTTAGAATGAGCATTAAATACTTTTGTACTCACTCTATGCATCGGAGGGTCGAAATCCGCACCTATATCGTCTAAGGTACCCGAGATGGCCCTCTTCAGCTCTGGGCCCGCCTCATGAAGGGTCCGGAGACCCGCTTGCAGTGTCATCTGGTGGTTCTGTTCGTCCGATTGTCGCATCTCTTGCTCCTTACGCTTTTTGAACCTTGTGATCGAATGGGTAGGGATTTATTTTCTTTCTAATAAGATTTAGATCTAGACTTGTGTCACACTCTACACTGGCAACTAAGGATGTGGTAATGAAAATGTAAAGCGAAGTTTATCTCTATAGTGTATAATATAGCCCTTGCGAAAAGCTTAATAAACCATGACATTTATGATGTCCTAATAAAATTGATATGTAAATCAGGCTTTATATAAAAAATGAGCAAGTAAACGTGTATAAGCTTATATTATTGCATATAGTGCGCATTTCCAGTTAAGAGTAAACTGTGTAGAAAATTAAACCAATGTATTTATTTATCCACTAACAATATTATTGTTTAGCTTTTAGTTTTTAATTTTTAATTTGACGTTTTTATGACACAAGTCTAAATCACTGGCATACAAATTTTGAGACTTAAAAAAGTTTCCAATATGAAGCTATTTTCTAATCTAGGTTATTTTAGATTGATCTAGTTTAAAATGGATGGTCTAAATGTTATATTACTTCTTCTATCACACCTATCATTTCATCACGATTATTTTCTATGTTTATTTTAAAAATACTACGTAAAATAATATTTTCAGCTAAAGTGAAATGAGTGTGTATATAAAATTTGGCTAGATCATAGCGACGGGTTTGAATTAATTCTAGTATACAAGAGTAAACTTCAAACGTTTATATTTTGGCACTTTTCCAGCGTAAATTTTACTAAATCATGTCGATGACAAAATATCACAAAAGAACACAACATTTAATAAATATCAAAGGGCGGAAAACAAAAATTGGAATATTAACATAATTACAAATTCATTTGCGGATCACATGCTTCTTAGAGCAAATCGTGGGTATATTTGAGGGCTGCATAAAACGCTTGTGGTAAATTAATTTAAAGGTGATTATCATTTTAGTCTTTAGGACCATGCGGGGGAAACCCAAACATCTAGGAGATTGCAACCGCCAATAATCTGTTACTTCATGTATATTTCTATATCACATAAGTGCTCCAGCGATTTGAGAGTAAACACTAAAAAAGGGAAAACATTCTCTCTCCTAAAAACATACGTTTCCTTAAGATGCGTTACTTACGCGTGGTTCCTATGGAACAAAAACATTATGTCAGTGTTAAACCGAACTAAACAGAAAATAACAATCAAGGTTAAATACAAAAAATAAATAATCGTTTAGTGAACATTGTACATAAAATCCTCGGTGGTTTCGATTGAAGACAAGATATAAATGGTCGAATCGAAAGAGAATTTGAACAAGACAGTATAAATGAAATGCCAATGAATACAATTTTGTTAAGTTTCTGTTGTACTTATATCAGATTATTTATCCGTATTTTGTAACTTAGAGAATTAAGACTAAACGCTTTGAATACTTAAAATTTGTCACTTTCGTACAACAGATTTTCTTATTAAGATATGGGAATCTTGTATGTATTTCTTATGATATAAGTTTTTGCACTTAGTCTTAATTATTTTGAAGCGAAATGAAACTTCTATTTTAGGTATAAATATAACACCCTATAATTATTTTTGGAAATAAATTTGATATAGCTAATTTTCAAAACTTACCCTGATCTAAATTTCATTTCGCTTTACAAAAACATAGTACACTTAAAACGTAATAGTCTTAAATTTTGGGAAATTTCTAAATATATACGAAGTTTAGTCACTTAAAATACCGATATTGGTTTCGTCATAACCTTACCTCCTGAAGTAGTCCTGGATGAGGAAGGTGGCGTAGAACTTGCCGACCGTGATCTCGTTGGGGTCGCCTGGTGGTGGAACCACCTGGTCTAACAACTTTGGCGATGTTCGTTTCCAAATCTTTCGTATCACTGCTCTCAGTTCCGTATTGCAGTCGTCTATGTTGCCTGTAAGGAATGATTTCTATTAGATAGTGGAAAATTTTTCCTTATACGTATGTTTTTCTGATAAATGTTAGAGGTCCTCAGTTTTTTTTGTAAAATATTATTTTATTTTTCTTTTGTACTTCTTCTTTTGTATTAAATTTATCTGTATGTAACGTTTTATGCTTATTGCCATCATTATGCCATCATCGTCATTATCATAATTAGCAAAACTATAGTTTAAATTATTTCTTCAAAGACGTTGATCTAAATCATTGCATGCCATTAATCTCATATTAAATATGTATATGTCTCTGCCTTATTTTATGACAACACATTCATCAATCCCAATTTCCTCTTTTGACGAAGAATTTTGCAATTTCAAGCAATAAGGAATTAACCACGATTTTATTTTATAATTACTATTACTATAATAGCGTCTAGAAGTCTAAAGACCTCTTTAGAATTAAAAGTCCTCGGCATTTTTTTGCAACAAACATTCTATATTTATGTAACGTTAGGTACATACCATCAGTCTTAATTTTGAGAGAAGTGCGGACAACAGCGAAGAGTGTAGCGTTGAAGAGAACAGTACCATCGGAGTTGAGCGGCATGTTCATAGATACAAGTCGCTTGCAGGCCACGCGATGAGGACACAGCTTTCCGAAACCTAAAGTATCCATAACAACATATCTTTAGTTATGTAATGAATAGTCACGTGTTAGAAATGTTTTACGAGGTGAAAGATACAGTTTAGTTCGAGCGGGGCGGTACCATTGCACTACTTATTTCTAGCGTACAGTGGTGTTTGCGTTTCAGTGTGCGGATGAGTTTGCCAGCTCACTTATATATGAGGCGACCATCTTAGTCCTCTCGAGTAGCAACGCGTTTGTGATCGAGTTCAGTTAGAATCCCTGTTATATTAGCTCTCAAGAGTAGCAATGCATTTGTGATTGGTTTCAGATGGAACCCCTGTTTTATAATGTTGCTTACATATGTCCATGGGTGGCAGTTACCAGTTATCATGAGGTTGACTGCATTCTGCATTTCCTACTTCAATCTGTCAAAAAATGCAAAATTTTAGTGTTTGATGTTATTTTGTTGATAAAATTATAATTATAGAAATGCTTATAAATAAGTTACATTTACATAAAGAACACTGGAGCAAGATTCATTAAAAAACGAGGAAATGAAATGAAATAAAAAAGGACGAAATAATAAATATAAAGCGTTTGTTAATAAATACAATACAAAATAAAAATCGGCGTATGAAATACTTGTGTCATAAGGAAATTAAGAGATGCTTAAATATGATATATGATGCGTATTTCGACTTTGACGCGAGTAAATAAAATGGGTTTAGTAGAGAGAAAGATATGATGATATTTTTAGATCTTTATTATTGATGAACTGGTTAATTCAAAGATAAAATGGAATAAGTAGGGAAGGTAATATTAAAACATATTGTTAACAGAACTTACCTAGCGGTGGACTAATTTTTCTTAATAAAGTAACTACATCTAAATGTTTTATACGACCCTTCGCATCAGGGTCATATTCGCTCCATAATCTGAAAATTAAGAAAAAGACAAAATCAGTTATCAAAAATATAATCACAAGCATTGATACCATGTTAGCGTATATACAAACCTTATAAATTCATCTAAGTGGTGTGGACCCAATATAGACCAGTCTCTAGTTAAATAGTCGAAATTATCCATGATGACAGCTACAAATAAGTTGATAATCTGGAAAATAAATTTTACATCTTTATCAAATACTCTTCTACTATTATACTATATCTTCACGTCGTGGGAGCTGGATATGTATCTAGTATCGGATTGAGAAAAGAGGGTCAATCAAAATCTCAATCACATCAAATGGCTATGAAGCTAAGTACATGAAGTAATACATTTGAGAATGACAAATCAATATTTTCTTACAAATGGTACTTGCATAATAAAATAAAGTAAAACGTTTGGTTCGCCACAAATTTTTGAATAAATCAGATATGTCTTAGATTTTTAAAATTGAGTCTATGTCTGAGCACCTAATATACTACTAGGATTAAATAAAGTTACAAAAAAAACCCTATTCTTGTCAATTGATATTCTTTTCGGAAGTGATTGACGATTTTTTGTTTATCAATAAGAAAGTCAAATGTATAATGATTATAGTCAAATTTCGAGCACTAGGTGAGAAATGGGATTTAGGCCAATAAAACACTCAAGACATCAACAATACTAACGAGAAAAGAGCAGAGTACGTAGAACGAGATGAAATACGGAAAGGCGAGAACGCTGCCGCAAGAGCTTCCCGGGTCCGGTTCCTCGCCGCCCTCCTCGTGGTAGTTCTTGTCACACCTCACTTCTGGCTCTGGCGACACGCCCATCATGATGTCTTGCCACGCTTCACCTGATAATGAATAAAAAATCGGTTGCACATTAACAAAGATTTATGAAAATTAAAGATGTTTCATTGAAGATTGTATTGGCTATTGTAACGCTATGAAGTCAGTTCTACACCAAGAGATGGCGCTATTCGAATTTAAATGGGACTTCCAACATGTACCACTGATGAACAGACATTGTCATTTTCGAAAATATCATTTTTAAAATATATTCTCGATTCATTACTAGATTAAGGTCACACATGGATCACAGACTTTTATTCCTAAACACTATATTATGTCACAATTCTACTGCTCTACTGTAAATTTGTAGCGCTGCAGAGTATAAACTAATTGAATAACCTTTATTCAATAAGGGTATTCAATATTAATTCATTGAATCCTTATAACAAAGCTTACGAAAGGTCACCATCACCGAAGTATTCAAGGAATAATCATTGTTTGTACTTGACTTTACAAATCTATTAAATTAAATCAGAAAAGTTAATTTATATCCCCTATTAGTACCTATATTACGTATAGAATACTAGTTTATTCTAGTTTTTTTACGGTCAAAGTATCAAACGATCGTGCAGTTTACCTGATGGTAAGTGGTCACTTTCGCTCATGGACATCTGTAAGCAACTTCATTTAGGATAGAGATTCTATTTGAAGTCAATCACAGATGCATTGGTACTCCCAAGACCTAAGATGATCGCTTCATATAAAATTGAGTTAAAATCCCCCTATCGGACCATACTTGTCAGAGTAGTAGAACATATGACAACAAACCTGTAGCAGATCTGAACAGCACGAGGATGGCTTGCGGGAACGTTTGGAAATGGTTGTTCCTTGTGATGGGAGTGTCATCGTCAATCGCTATCTTCCCGAAAACCTGAATAACATTACATACTAATTTAGGAGATTAGCGTTTTTTGAACGAATGTCGTCATATAATTCTTTAGTGCATATTGTTATTATCTCTAACATTGAATATTATTTTTTCTTGCCAATTCTTTTCCGTTGAAATCGTCGGTCTAACCAAATCAGTCCAGTAGCTTATTCAAAATAAACATATTTATTTTTATTTCCTTTGTGAGCTAGTACCATGATTTAATTTGATCTAAAACCATAAATTTCAGTAATAAATGGAGTTTTCAGTGGAAACTTTCGATTGATTTAAGGATTTGTGACAGTTAATTATATTTACTACTTAGTTTTTCGTTGCCGCTTATAGTTATGTTCTTTCAAATACATGTTTAAAATATTAATAAAAATATCTTAATAAAACGACACAGCTTTTTATTTCAGTTTAGATTTATATTATCAATTTGATACACTAATTTTGAATGGTACATGTTAATATGGGTTTCAATAAATTAAAACATCGTATCGAGAGCCCTCGTTACATATCAAAAAGTTCTTATTAATTAATGAAATATGACAAATATTACATGACTAGTTCTCACCTGCATCCCAACGACGGCATAGATGAAGAACAGCATGAGGATGAGAAGGGCGACATACGGCAACGCTTGGAAGGACTTGATGAAGGTCCACAGAAGCGTGCGGATACCCTCGCCTCGGGAGAGCAGCTTCACCAACCTCATCACTCGGAAGAGCCGGAAGAAGTTTATTGAGGGAATGGAGCTTTCCTGTTTAGGGTTTGTTTATTTTAGATCTTATATTTTGTACTTGTATGGCCTCTTGAAGGGATATTGAGTCTGAAGATCCCTGTTATGCATTTGTTATCGGCTATGCTGTCAATTTTGTGATGTAGTTCACAATTAAGAAGTATTTTCATTTTTGTAATAAGAAATTTTATCAGGGTTTTATTAATTCAAATAAATCCAGCATTGTTTACGCTGCTGTATTCTGTTCCAAAAGGTGCATAAGTGATATACATACAAGAAATGTTTCAATTTCTTGTCGGTCACCAGTGAAATTTTAGATAAAAGTAAATAAAACAATAGCAGCTCCTATGATTTAGTTATTACATTTAAGGCTATTTTTTTCTTCTGAAACACGAAAAATACAAACCTATCGGGACTGATTCATTTTAATAATATATTTAATTATACGATTGTACCAAAGTTGGAAAATTGTGTACCTTACATTGAATGTTTAATAATATCAAGTTCAATTTTAAATAATAGTTGTGGTAAGCTCCTTACTTAATCATTTTGACGGTGGAGGATTGCATTAAGCACTAGAATCTATATTTTCTAATGTGTCGCATTTGTGATGTGATGTGCTTACATTAGCATTTTATCATGTGTCTATTTTTATTAGCAACATTTGTCTTTATCTCTATCCAAGAGCCTTTTGAAGTCCATGATGTTTTGAAGATGTCCAGATGCTGGATCCATATCCAGGCCCACGGCCCATGCCTCTCCTAATAGGTGATTTTGACAATAGTCACCGCGCCTGACATTAGTGTTGGTGACCGCAGTGCATATAGATGATACACAGGAAGATATGTCCATCTTTGGGATTTATCTCTTATCTCTGATTCACCTCCAGCGCCATCCAAAGGAAGAGACTGGTGCTATTCATGACCAACGCTATACGGCAATTCTTTATTTACAGTATTAGTTCTTCTATTCTTACTATTATTATAATTGTCGTGACTACCCCGTGTTCGTTATCTTTAACAACATCAAAAGCTTGTTAAAGATCTGTTTGCCGAACAACATCTAAAGCTTTCGTTAAATTCGCCTCTTGTTTGAGTACCTTATTCTTCTTTTGTTCTTTTAGTATCAATCACTTGCTTCTAAATTTCACGAACGTTACAACATTCATCCTAACGTACATTTAACAACATTTAAAATCTATTTACTTAGCATATAAGCGTGCACTTACCTTAACGACATGTGCTCTCGGCAACCCACTTCCCTGAAATAAACAGTGTTGCTTCAATTTTAGTGTTAGCTAGTATACCATTGAGATGTGAATTTGCTGTAGCGTTTGCTGTTATTACAACATCTATGTTGTCCATGCCGGGGATAGTAACTTTGTTGTTTATGTTAAAATAGCCAATAGCATGTTCTTCAGTGTAATCAATACTAACACTATTGTATTTAACATATTCACTATTTTATATTAAATACCATTATGCCATTGATAAAGGATTTTATTGATTAAATTATTATATAACTAACATGACTTAACACGATACAAATGTAGCGCAAATGTGGACGTAAGAAAGAACCAAAATTTTGATGTCATTGCAGTTTTTTCTTTACAATAACAAACAATGAGGGTAATTTTATAAAATAATGACTGTATACAATTTATGGATAGAGACAATGTTATAGATACGTAAGAACTAAATTGAAGCTCATAAAATAAGACAATATTTAAAATTTAAAGTATCATATCGAATGTCGATAAAGATAATTGGATACATTGGCTATTTCAACGTACAACGTACACGTGAGAGTGACCATCTACATAATTAGCTGTGATACTTTACAGCTGTGGGTGTCTGTGTGAGGGTACCTGGTTCTTCAGTTCGTTAACTTGCGAGAAGACGATGTCGATGATGCTGCCCAAAACGATGATGAAGTCGAAAGTGTTCCACGCGTCGCCGAAGTAATTCTAGATGAGGAACAACATATAAGATTTATTTTTACGACTCTCCCACGATGCAACGATTTGGATTCTTTGTTCTATTTTTAATTTCTACTTCGTTCTATCTTTAATTGTTACAAATATTTTGGGATTTTACATATGTAACTCACATACAGTAATACTAGCCAAATAAATGTTGAAAAAGTTATGAAACTTGAAGTAGTATTTTTTATATCTTCATCATGCATTTTGTATTGGCTACTAAGATGATTTATTCAGATGTTAATAATCATACTGCTTTACATAGATTCAAAATACTAATAACAGTAGGCTAATTTTTGCCGACACAAAGGATTCTATTAAATTTACTATTTTTTCGCAAGGAATTAACAGGCTATAATATAATGTGTATGTGCGACCATTCGGAGTTACGTCATACCCTTAATTATGAAGGCATAAGAAAACTATGAAGATACGATAAACATGAAGTATAAAAATATCGTTAAGAAAGCTTACCTTAAACCTAAACGCAGCAAGTTTAAAAATGAACTCCAAAGCGAATACAGCAGTGAATATCATATTGAGCATATCGAGAGCCTTGCTGTACTCCAGCGGTTGGTTGTGGTACTTCATGGCGAGGGTGATGGTGTTGATCATGATCAGGACGAAGATCGCGTACTCGAAGGGCTGTGACGTCACGAACCACCACACCTTGTACTGGATGCGGTGTTTTGGGATGTACCTGATATACGTTTGACATGATAAGTTACATTGCTTTGATTAAAGTATGCAATAAGAATTTTAATTAAACATTAATACAACCAGGAACAACTTTTTATACTATAACAAAAAACTTCTGTACTTGTTTTTTTTTAGGTTTTATTTGGTTTCCTTTCATAAAATGAACGTTATAATTTATTGATATATTTTTTGTGTTTATTAAATAACAATGTAGGTAATATTTATTCCTAAAATTGATTTTAATTTTATTGAAACTTAAGTACAAAATTTATCTACACATGAGTTAAATACTCCAAAATTTGTGTAGAGATGAAGATTTATTAAAGTTCATAGTATCGTGTACATTATTTACCTTCGAATGGGTTTTGCTTTTAATGCAAATTCAATGCAATTCCTCTGGTTCTTGTCTAGCTCGCAGTTCTTATACTCCTGTTCACCCTCATTTTGGAATGTCACTATGACGAAACCGACGAATATATTTACCTATAAATATGATTAAAATTAAATAATCCAATCTTAATTAATTTGGTAAATGTTATTGGATATTTTAAATGTTACTGATTATTTATGAAAGTATCATTTTTTGGATGAAAATAAACATTTTAGTTAACTTTAGTCTCTATACTTTCTTTCTTTTAATTTCTTTTAATTAATTTCATTTTTTTTTTGATATTAAACCATCAATAATATGGCTTACATAATAGCAGATCGGTGAGTGATATCTCTCACTTATGAACATTTAAAAATTTGATTAATGAATTAGGTAATATTTGATTAAAACTTGCAATATATAAATTATCATTAGTATTGAATTTGTAGGGAAGTTCTTTGATAACGTAAAGTTTATCCCGGTCGATATGTTTCTGTTTACTTACCATAAAGAAGGCAATTATAATAATATAAATAATATAGTAGGCTGCAACAATTGGACGGAAGTTAGTAATGGGGCCGCGATCCTCGGCATTCGAATCTATCGATACGTACAGTAACCTGCAATTATTATAACCAATTATTATCGAGTACTTACTAAATTCGTCATGATATTATATTATCGATAAATGTGTAATCAACTCCAAATAAGATAGGAGTTCTAAAGGAAGTCGCAAACAAATATATACACGTGACAGTGGCCACGTGTACTACCCTATATATCTGCAATCAATTTCATATAGAAAAAGGGTTCCACCTGAAGATCACATACTGAGTCACACTCACATATTGTCACTCCTGAGTAAGTCAACCGACATCCGCACACCTCCATTAAAACGCAAAACTATTTCACACTATATAGAGATAGATGTAGCTTTAGTACAGTTCTGGTCGAAGCATACTGGATCTACTACCATTCAAGTCAACTCGGTAAAAGGAGATTTCTCGTCAGGCACGGTGATCATGTCTTGGACGCGGCCGTGTTCCGATACTCTCAGTTCGGAACTTGTATATAAGCGAAATGTTAAAGAAAATTCGATAGCGTGATTCAGAATGTAGTGGCGCCATCTCTTGTTGAGTTGCGAACAGTCGCCACAGTAAGAATTGTAGCACTTTAGAACTTATTTGGATTAACTTACCCTGGCCATCCTTCAAACGTCGACACGGTAAAAAGAGTGAGCATTCCTTTCATTACATTGTCGAAATGGAAGTCATTCCTTTTCCACTCTCTGTCTCTTACCGCGTAGTTGCGGTTTTCAAACACTAAATATGTCCCCCTAAAAATAAAAAAAATATGTATTATTATAGTATCTATGATGCTCAATATAAATATTATATGCATTGGAACATGTTTCGCCTTTAAAATTAAATAAATAGCAACGGAGCATGCAGTCCACCTGATGGTAAGTGAAGACTTTTGCCCAGGGCCAACTGTAATCAACTCTAGGTACATTTGAAATGCCTCGGGTAAGTATTTCTCACACTATACTTTATTAAAAAATGTGATATTTTTGTCTAATGTTTAAATAAGAGTGTTAAATGTTGCCAGGTTTATGGGAAATCGTTTTAGGTACAGTAATTTGTATGCCGCTTTTTAATATTTAAGTTTACTTTTTGTAAACATATCATTATAATATTATTGTTTTTAAATATTTAATTGTAATTAAAGTTAATGAATAAATGATTTATAGAATTAAATGTGACATAACTCACCGACATTCGTCTTTTGTCATTTTCGAAATATCATTACATTTAAAAAATTTACCCTGAAACAAAGTCTCGTATATTAGACAACTAAGAAATACATTAAAGAACATTTTGCATGCTATTACTGCAACTGCGATATTAAAATTAATTTCTGCATACATTTTAATGAGTTGCAAACTTTAATTAAACTCATTTCTCATGACTTATAAGCATCTAGGCAATATGTTATTGGCTTGCCAAGTCTAGCTTTAGTATTTTCATTAATTAAAGCAATAAAGATGTACCGACAATAAATAGAATAGGTTTCGGTAACAAAAAATATTCAAATTAAATTTCAAACAAAAACGAAAAACAAATTTAACCGTGTTTTGGCAAGCCAGTAGCTTTCTTCGCTACAAAAGCATTCTTGGCTATAAACTTTTTTATATAACTAAAACAATATTTTGACAAATTAATAGATTTTTATTTACTAAGCTTTTACTATAATTTGTTGATTTTGAAATAAGATTCATATCGTAAATAAAATTAGAAGCAGTGTCTTGTTCTATTTGACAAGATTTAAAGCAAGTGCAATGACATGCATTTATTTTATTTCATGACAATAATTTTCGTGTTATTGTTATAAGCTTGCTTTTTCGGCTACTATACCTGAAATTTTAAAGAAGTACTTAAAATGGTTCTTAATTGTTATTGATTTTAACTACTAATTATACTAATAATTTGACGTTGCATTAATAAATCAATAACCAAGTTAAATTAATTGCATTAAGCTAAACAATTGAGGAGTGTAAAATTTGCATAGTTTTGTTTTGACTGTAGTAAAAGCACAACGAAGACCAATTATAGACCTATAAATATACCATTCTCTGTACTACTTATAACTTAATCCAATAAAATCAAATTAAGCATTACTTATTTAATTAAATTGAAGCACCAGCAACTCTCACCTTAAATAACTGTACACCAACGACAGCAAACATAAATTGTAATAGATACGTAACTAACATTATATTTCCTATAGTCTTAATAGCTACTATCACACATTTCACGACATACTGTTACGAGGACCGTGCGTTAGTCGGCATACGTTACCAGGTCAGGGTAGGACAGTCCACACGTGTCCGGTAAACGCAGCATCGGGACATAAAGGGAAAGCAAACAACTTTAATACAACGGACCACCATGTTAGGTTCACCATCTACATGATAAGTTAGACCTTTCGGGGTAGACTCAAATACGCCAAGGTAGGGGGAGTGGTTATTCTAGATACACAGGGTTTATTAGTCGACTAAATGGTTCTTCGTGTAAATAATACACCTTTGGGTCCAATGTACATGCGCGATGAATTGACAACAGATACATGAGAAACTAAAGGAGTAGATGATTAATGACTACGATTAATTCTAACACACGAGCTAAATAATTTGGGGGTAAAAGATGTACAATCGTTGTCACGACAAACTAACTTTCTGAGTAAAATAAGTAGAAATCAGTAGGATAGGAGATGATAGAAAAAATAAAAAAATATATAGAAGTTATTAACAAAAAATATAGCTGCAAAGCTTTCCAGTATATGTACTTTAAGGAAGCTTTATTAACATAGATATGTATAATTGGCATAAGAGTTAAACAAAGCTTAAATAACTATGTATAATAAAGCTTTTATAGTTATAAAACTATAATTGTATTTGTAAATAATAGAAGAATAAACAAAATCATGAGAAATGAGTGTGAAGAAGAAAATAGAAAGTTTGTAAAGATAATACCCAAAGGTGTAATTTAAATTTGTAATAGTATTTATAGTGAAGTCTTGTGTTTTCACTCCAAACGGTAAACACGTGATATCAAATGGAGGTAAAATGGTGCTATGTCTTCTGGTACTTATAACTGATGAAATTGCCCCCTACCTTGAACATTTGCACTCCCATGACCGCGAACATGAACTGTAGCAACGATGTTACCAATAATATGTTGCCAATCGTTTTGATGGCAACGATCACGCATTGAACAACGTGCTATAATCAGGGAAACACTGTGAGACTCTTGGATATAATAAAGATATATTTCATTTAATAACTTGCACCTCTATTAATAAGTTAAACTAAGGACGCATTTAGCGCTATAATCATAAGTTAAACTGAGGACGCATTTAGAAACGTGCTATAATCAGGAAAATACTGTGAGGTTCTTGGACAAAATAAAGATATATTTTATTTATTTATTGCATCTCTATTAAAAAGTTAAACTAGAGAACTTAATGCCTCATGGCATTTCAACCACTTAACCCTGGGTGGCTAAAAATATTGCTGCTAGACAAAAACTTAAATATATTCAACTGTTGAAAACAGAATTTGTCAGTATGCCTACTTATAAAAATATTTAGAAATCTTACAATAGAAAAGATCTTACAATAGATCTTAATTGAAAATAAAAACATAACAATTATTCAAAATGATGTCTAGATTTAAATTATAATTATGCCTTGCCGTACTGTGGTAGTATTTTTGTAATTGAATTTATGTTATTTATATTTCAATTAACAAATTAATTATTATTAAATGACTCGTCTGTTTGATATGATGATGAAAGATGGACATATTACAATTTAAACCTCTATATAATTTTTTTCAATTTCCAAGAAGAACCGATACTGACCTTAAGGCCTTTCGCCCTGTTAATGGCCCTAAGAGGCCTCAGCACCCTGAACACTCGCAATATTTTCACTACCGATATACTTCCAGACCTGGAATCAAAAATAAGAACTTTTTAGATGAATTTTCGAAATAGTCCATTTAAAATTTGCTTTAAAATTGATCGTCGTGAAGTAATTTCAAATATCAAATTTAAAATTGGCTATTATTTTTCCAAAAACCAGTCAATCTTAAACAGTCAATTTTAAACACAGCAAGATAACTTGAATTTCAGTTTCGTTAATCAAGACGATATTGACAAAATAGGAAATACTGCATACAATACTGCATATAGCAATAAGAATAAATCAAAAAAATAGCAATAAGACATTTAGTTTTTCCTTTTAATCCCTGAAAATAAAAAAGACAGTGATGCAAGTGGAAGATAATCACTAAAAAGAGATGATAACTGGCAAAGCTCAACATCAAATTAAGCCTATATAGAACGAGACATACTTAAAACTCATAGAGATGAGCGACACACAGACAACGAGCATGTCGAGCACGTTGAACGCGGAGCGCAGGAAGGCGCCCTCGTGCAGCACCAGCCCATACGTCACCAGCTTCAGGAACAGCTCCAGCGTGAAGATGCCCGTGAAGAACACGTCGAATTGACTCAGCAACTAGAAAATCATGTAACAAGATGGTCAAAAAAAAAAAAAGTTTTATTCACATAGGTGATGTATACATTGTAGCAACAATTGCGCAAGGTTAAATCACGGAGAAGCCAATATAATTGTGATGGTGTGTGGTGATCAATTGTGATGGCACAAATCTATTTTGTCACCTTAGAATATTTAGGATATTCTGTGTTTCATTGTTGCTGTCTTTTAATAGTATAGTATGTAGTTGTGTGGTCTTTTAATAGTATAGTATGTAGTTGTGTGGTAAGGCGAACAGATTGGAGGCGTTCCAACTTAGTCCTCAGGGGTAACGACGTATCTGTGGCCCCCCTCAGATAAAATTATCTGGCGTTGATTACGTGATGTCCATGTGCTTTCATGTCCTCTTACCATCACATGGTCAATTACTTGCTCGTTTGCTAATTCAATAATGTAAGGAAAGTGCAGTCATAGTCACAACACTTTGCTGTGCGTAATAAATGGATATGATGGATAATGGATATGATGGATCACAGGAAGATAGTAAATTAACCATCAAGCAAAGTAGATTTAACAGCACAGCTAAATTATGCACAGCTCATCCCTAACACACGCACGCTTTCTACACTCATAGCCCCGCACTAAGATTTTCTCCTGTATCGCGGGTGCCATGGACACACAAATACGAATACACAAACACCCAGACCCAGAACAGAAATCTGAATTCATCATTCAAATGTCTGTCTGGCCGGGGAACGAACCCGGAACCCATTGCGCGTCAGACCGGCTCCGCCACGCGGGTCGTCGAACACCTAATATAGTACAGCTAAATTGTGCACAGCTCATCATCCGGAACATAAACTTCATGCAAAAGAACATTCGTAAAATATAACATACCCAGTTCCTAAAACCTTTCTGGGCAGCATCCAATGGATCCTCAGCTGCTAACATGGCGGATGACAGCATGATGCACGCCAAAATGATGTTCCCGAAGGTCGATGATGCTGACATCTTGTAGCAGAAGACGCGGAACCTGATGCCATATTAGATATTATTCTTGGAACATTACACAGAGATTTATAAATAGACACCAAAAGCTCCTAAGAAAAATACTTAATATGGTCGGCTTAAAATAAATGAAGTGAGATATATTCTTTCTCATATAGATAAGATAAGGAGAAAGTCATTATTCTGGCAATTTGGAAAGTAGCTTCGAACTCTTAAATAAAATTTGATATTTGAATAATGTTATTTTAATTTATTACAGACATATTTTAAGCCACCCAATTATAGTTTTATACTAAACACTTTCTAAAACACTGAATAAATTGTATTGTGTTTAATTTGAGTTTAGATTCACGACATTTATGATGGGCCATTTACAGCGTAATTTTATTGTAAGCTTTACTTAAGATTTAAATTATTTTCTTTTTTTATCTTATGATACAGTTATTTACGTTTTTATGATGATTTTGTTTTGGTTGTTGATTTACGTTCTTAATATTTTCTTATATAAAATAATTGAAAGTAGCAGATTTTATATAAATTGTAAAGAAGCACACACATACATTTATAAAACACCAAAGTATTAGTATTGCGTGTAACTTACCAGTGTATCATGTTAAAAAGAGTTGTATAATTAATAAACATATACATATACACATATATAAATACAACAGCATGCGAAGTCAATAAAATATATGCACAAAATCACCATAGCAGAAAACATGCCTTTGAAAAACGAAAAGTTATAAAACTTCATGCGTTAACTGTACTTAAATTAAAATTATAATCAAAAACGGAGATAAATCCTGTAGCTATAACACGGCTTCTAAGAACTGATGAAATGAAAATCACTTTAATTATAAACCATGCTATGAAATTAAGAAAAACAACCCTAATGGCTCTACAATCAATCCTGACCACTAACATCTGAAACAGCGTAAAGGTACCCTGTTATCTCATTGTCATAAATTTTGATACCGAGCATTTCGGGGTAATTTTGAAGAATTTAGGGAACAACACTCGTGCACTTGCGAAAGTAAATGTACATGAAGATGAAATTGGTATCGACAGTGAAGACAATCACATTGGAGACATGTACGAAACAGATAATTCAATTAGCAAGGCCGGGGACAACACAGAGCCAATTGTTCGCACAATGAGACACGGGTACCGAGTCAGCGGCAACACAAGTCACCTGTTCGTTGGGGAGAATATGAAGAAACTACTAGCGTTCGGTATTGGTGGCGTCTGATTGGGCATATTCAGTTCTGAGACCCGCCGGGGCCTAGCCGTTACTAACGTCCCCTCCTCCTCCTGGCCGCCATCTTTGTGAGTAAAAACAGTGAAATAGTCCTTTGATACAATACAAAATCAATCCATTATAGTTACCTTAACTAATATCCTATTTAGTGTAATACCTAGACATGCCGAGGTCAGCAAAGTATTAACGTACCTAGTGGTTGACGCTAAATGTTTAACTCGTGAATAGTAGATGAATTGCAAACATAAATATAGTGAAATTAGCAAAATATGTGTAAGAGTAAAAAATATTATTAATTAAATAACATAAAAGGATACAGCTGAAAATATTAGAATTGAGAAAGACGAAAGGCAAAATATTTAAATAAAGATATTTATCTCTGATGATTAATAAATTTATTGACTTTAATATCTGTCTTTTATTTGTAGATAAAAAATAACATCACATAGAATAGTAATAATATTTATTTGGGGTATTTCTTTTCCATTAGAATTTGACAAAAAAAAAGAAATAAAATCATTTCAAAACTTGTATTTTATGTATTCTATAGAAAGTTGTACTACTTAAAGAGAACAAAAGTATCATCAGAGACAAACGAACAAAAACAAAAGGCGAAGATACGAAAGTAACATCTAAGCATTTCAAGCGACCGCCGCCGGGTCCCTAACCTGTTGGTTTTGCTAAATATGAAGAAGGAGGTGGCATCTGGGATCGGTTTCTTAGAGTCGCGGATATCGACCTCGGAGAGCCTGCGGGGCCGCGCCGACGAGGTCGTCGGCTTACGTTTCAGACGCGGTTCCTCCTCCAACTCTGTATTCACTATTGCCAGTAGGTTAGCCTTTCAATCCTTCCAGATTCTAAGGTTTAGCTGATAATACCAGACTTACAACGTTTTCCTTTTATCTAGCTGTTAATATCGCACTCGAGAGCTTCTTATTTGTAAACATTGTGACATAATACTACCGCACTTACATGTATTAATTAACAATTAATAATAAAATAAGAGCAACATAATCTGTTTGTTTATAAGTATTTCTTTATAAGAACTATTTTTTCCCTTTCACACATCATCACTCAATCAAAATTCTACCTCAACATTTTCATGCAGGTTATAAATCCATACTTTTTCCTCTTATACA